>JAUBNZ010000201.1:0-15712 GCA_032355485.1 Bonnemaisonia californica
GGTGGGCGGTCCCGTCTGTCCTATCGCTCTCACTGCCAGCAAGCCGCACACACCGCATCAGCCACTGCCGCTCATGCCGGCCTTGAACCTCACGGAGCAGTTCCCGAAGAGGCGCGGGCCGCCTGTCCGCGTTGAGACCGACGAGCCGCCACAGCCGGAGCACACTTTGGAGGAATGCACCGCTCCTGGTCATCTGTACACACCTTTTCACACGGTAGCTTTGCAAATTTAGATGCATGCCTACGACAATGCTGTACTATGCCTTGTAAACTGATTCATTATAACACTTCGGCCCCTATCGCTGTTCTGTGTACTTCTGTGCGGAAAACTGTATCAATGCTCGCAGCAGCTATCGGCACAACATAATACTGAGGTGCTTCCTATTCCGTGGAGCTATGTGTCTCGATCCAGCGAACCATCGTCTTCACTCCCCACCCAGTAGCGCCTCCCTTTTTCTCATTCCAACATGTGCCCGCGATATCAAGATGCGCCCATTTCTTTGTACTGACAAATTCCCGAAGGAATAGCGCAGCTATGATAGACCCACCGGCTCTACCCGCCCCGATATTCCGCAAGTCTGCGCATTTGCTCTTAAGCTGTTCGGCATATTCTTCAACGAGTGGCAGGCGCCACATGCTCTCGCCCACCGTCTTGGAAGACGCCAGAAGTTCCTCCGAAAGCTCGTCCGAAGGTGTAAACATGCCCGCAACGTCATTCCCAAGCGACACAATCATCGCACCTGTCAACGTAGCAATGTCCACAATGTAGTCCACATCGCCGAGCTTCTCCGCATACACAAGGCCATCGGCAAGGCACAGACGGCCCTCTGCATCGGTATTAATCACCTCAATCGTCTTACCATTTGAGGCCTTCAGGACATCACCGGGGTGAATGGCGCGATCGCTCACCATGTTCTCCACAGCCGGCATGATGAAGTGCACTTCAACACCCTTCGGTTGAAGCGTACCAATGGCCTTTGCGGTTCCCATTGCAACTCCCGATCCGCCCATGTCGAATTTCATGAGCTCGATCATGCTTTGCCCCACCTTAAGGTTAGTGCCACCAGTATCAAAGGTAACGGCCTTCCCAACAACGCAGATCTTCTTTTTCACAACACCGTCGGGCGGAGAGTAGGTCATATGGATAAACTTCGGCTCATCTGTCGAACCGCGGCCTACGCCCAGAAAAGACCCCATGCCAAGCTCTTCACACTCCGCACGTCCCAGGATCTTGACTTTGAGGCCGGTTTCCTTCGCGACAGTCTCCGCCGCCAAAGCTAGTGTGGCAGGTGTGAGGGCATTCGCCGGTGCGGTGATGAGCTCCTTCGTAGTGATAATACCAGTTGCGATAGCGCTCCCCCTCGCAATAGCGGTTTTAATCTGAGCATCGGTTGTGACGCCGACAAGGCGCAATTCGGACGGCACTTTTTCTGAGTCCTTCTTTTCCTTGTATCTCTCGTCAACGTAGGCACCAACATGGGCACCTTCCGCAGCGTACTCCAGGGCCTTCTCGCATGCTGAGTTGATGTAGAGACCGACGGAGTCGCAGGACTTAACAGAAATGGCCTTTTGAACAGCAAACTTGGCGGCACCAGCGGCGGCAGAGGCTCCGGCACTCTTCTTGCCTAGTCCATACAGAGCAATTCGCTTTGCAGGCGAACCTACGAGGCGGGCAACATCCGTACTGGAGCCTGCCTTGCCTTTGAAGTCAGCATCGGCGACAAGCTCGTCAAGGACGCCGGATGCAGCGATTTCGAGGGCAGCAATTTCATCGGGAAGGAGAAATGCGGCATCATCATCCTCCGGAGCCCAGACTGCGAGAACGAGCAATTCGCCCTTGTAGTCCGGCAGCGAGGGGGCCGTAGCAACGTCGATGCAGCCGTCGCGCGGAGCTATGAGTACGCCTCCACGGGCGTCGGTATCGAGAAGGCCTGGGGCCGAGCGAGCTGTGGCGACCATGGTGCAGGATCTGCCGGGGGTGCGGTGCGATAAGCGGGGTGCGGCAGGTGAGAGAAGGGAGGAGCGGGCCAGGCGGGCAGGCAGGAAGGTTGCGGTGACAAATGCCGAGGCGCGATATAGGGACATGACGCTGGAAGGTGATGTTTGTGAGCGGCTGATGAGACGATCGGCGGCCCGACGTGTGGTGGACGGAATTGCTGCAGATGACGTGTTTGTTGAAAATTCTGTGATGCCTGGAAAAAGGAGTTTGAGCGGTGCCCAATTGTAACCGTCCACTGTGTCTTGCCTTTCAAGCTTGCACACATTGATCTCGCAGAGGTAGTGATGACTGTAATGCAGCTACGATGAGAATGACAATTCATTACAGTGCATTTATCTGTATATCCCAGAGATTATGCTTTCAGCCAATGAGATGCAAGTATATCGCAGAAACGGCAGCATTGTTTTTTTGCCCAATAACAATCAAATTATACAGCAGTATGATTCTTGACAAGAAATTCTGGTGTAATATTACTGTATTCCACTTGCTGTACTGTTGTACATAATTCACATTCTACAGTTAATTTAATACTGTACAGCAATAAGCAAAACTTTTTCCAGAGGATTAGCATACTGTAGAATGTCCATAAATCTCTATTCCGATGTATTTATGGCTATTTTAATCTTTATGTACGTTCTGTATAGCCAGTAGGTGCTTGTAAGAACTTCTCTAACGGCGCTACTGCACTCCGCGCCACTCCAAACTCTTAAACTCATTCTACTTGACTCTGATCTACCTTATTTTACGGTAATACAGTATTATTGTAAGCCGGGGACTGCCTGCCACTGGCTCCGCAAATCTATTCTTTTTCCACTTCGTCCACCCTTGAGCTGCAGGCGCACCCTCACCTAGCGCCTCTCAATAGCCGCTGCGTGTGCCCACCAAAGCAGACATCCCTCTTTCACCAGCCGATCTGTCGTATAGGACCCGGATATGTATATCCTGGATGCATCCACAACCCTCTGCCATCTACATCTATCTTTGCATCAACATTCCGCCCACGACGCCCTGAAATGCTACAATCGGTGCTTTCCTCAACAGCCGACCTAGCGCGCCGCCTACATCTAAAGATACAAACGCGCTCAATGACCCCCACAGCACCGCCAACCGAGCCGCTACCGCGCTTCCGTATCCGCGCCTGGCGCTGGCATCACCTGGGCATCATCCGCGATCTCACCCGACTGGAGCGCAACGCCTCACGGCAGCACGGATCTCTCTGCAGCACCGCTGCGCGCGACACTCGCGTCGACATGCTGCACACCCTGCGTTACATCCTGCACGACAACTGGCGCTTGCACGATCACGTCGAGAGCAGTCTGTTCATTCCCTGGCTACGTAGCCGCGTGTCCGATTCGTCGCTCACGCGCTGCGTCGCCGCCGTGGGCGCCGAGCGTGCGCGCCTGGCGCGTGCGTCGGCGCAGCTGGAGGACCGCGTGGAGCGCTGGGTGCACGGCGCGGGTACGGGGTGCGAGGGGGAGCTTTTGGGCATTGTGGCGCAGATTGCGTCGCTGAGAAGGAATGCTGCGGTGTTGTTCGAGGCCTCGGAGGCGGTTTTTATCCCCAGGGTGCGGCGGTACTTTAGTGAGAAGGAGCAGCTTAGATTTAATTCCAGCGTTCTGAAGAATATAAGTGGTAGACAGGCGCGCATCTCGCTGGTTATCTTTCGAGATGCTGTGGATCAGAGCGAGCCGTGTATCGCATCTGAGGAGGATCGTGAGGCCTTTGACAGCGATATTCCGGCAGCCATTCGAAAGGTCGGATTGCCGTATTGGAGACGAAAGCTTGTCGATCACAAGCTCAAATTTATTAAAGTTTGCAGGTAAAGTGTTGTGACGGCAAGTAACCTATGCATTGCCAGCATGTGACTGAACGAACGGGTCTAGCCAGAGAGGATGACCGAGCATTTATCTACGCAGAGGAGGAACTGCAATACTGTAGAACGCGTACCATAAACGCACTGCAGTACTGTGCACGTGTACGGAATTGGCTTGTCGCTGTTCCAGTTCCATTCCATCTTCTCTCTATTTCAAAAAATTGTCATGAGGTGCTGGCCTTCAGGCGGTACAAATCTACATTTACCTTCGTCCAAAAATAAAAACCGTCGAGGATAATTCTTGTCACAACAAGTGTGGGAGTTCGACTGTTCCTGTTGTGTAGTTGGTTAGCACGCGAGACTCTGAATCTCGAAGCCTGGGTTCAAGTCCCAGCAGGAACTTCCTTTCCTTTTCCGTTTTCCCAAAGTAGATACCACTTCGCCGTATCGTCCAACAGGCCCCCGTGATTCTCCTTGACAGCACGGCGAAGACATGTAGCCTTAGAAGGTTGTAAGTTTACGTCCAGGATAGCGAGTCAGCAACATTGCCTTATCTTTTGCACAGAACTATTTCTTCAGTGGAGCCATACTTTTCCTAATAAATCTTCTCTAGAGCTACTTCATATTTGAAGAGAAGTCATTTCGAATCAAAAGAAGCAAACGACCATCTCAATGACCCCGAAAGCCTTGTAGAGATTCTATTCGGGAGGGGATTGTTCACTATGGTCTTCTCTCAAGGCTAAGGATGAGCACGGCTCTTGAGCTAACTACTGAAACCGGAACGTTCTTTACCTGTCTTGCTGGTCAGGGAAAATGAACCCTCGGAATGCCGCAGGTAGGGTCTTTGGGTATCCCGGCAAATGGCCATTCCTCCGTAGAATAAAACAGTACTAGAGAATTTACACAATAACGGAGTGTTTCGAATGTAGGTTTTCAGTTCATACGGAAGCTGGGAGAGCTTGGGGTTACCTAAAAGTCTAGCAAAGTCTGCAGTGTTCCTAGTTGCAATTTCTCAGTGCTCAACGCAGTGAGGTTTTCCAGCCTCATCTTTAGAAGAAATACAAATTACAGCACGCATAAGTTACCCTCGACACTGTCGAGGGATTTTACCATATAGTTACATGTGAAGTTTTACGAAGTTTAACTAAATTAATAAGCAACATAGTTTTTGTACCAGACTGTGTAGAAGATGTGATGTGTCCCGCATCGTACACAACGCATGTTCGAGTACAGTAAAAAAATATCACGTGGGAAACTCCTGAAAACACAATTGTCTCTTGCAGCTACCTCGAGAGGTAGGTTACGTATCTACAAACTTCGGACCCATAAACTTTACTTTACCATGCATCTTGCTTCGGTAGAAGTGTCTACTCGTCAGTGGCTTCATATGCAGTTTTTAAACGGACAACCGCAATTGCAAATTACCGTTTACAGCCGTAGTCAGATTTCGGAGATTCTTTGATTTCTTTTATTTTCTCCCCATTAACCTTCCGTTGAATGGCTCGTAATGAATCTGTACCCAATCTGAGCTCTCGACGAACGACTTGCAATGCCACAGTGATAGAAGACAGAGAAAAATCCGGTCGCCCGCCCCAGCGCCCCCGCTGCCAACGTTCTGCACTAAGCATCCCTTCTCTGAAATTGGCATCAACTGCTGGAGGCGGGAATTCCTTCAGCATTTAAAGAGGTACCAACGAGACACATCCCAGCTTCTTCGGTAAACGAGGAAGAAAAGCGATCTCACAAACAGTGATAGAAGGCAGGAATATCCAGACAGCCGTGCTCCCACCCCGCCAGTCTTCCTTAACCCCGAGCATACCGTCTCTGGAATTTGTATCAAGAACAGAAGCCACGCTCATTGCTTCTCTGAAATTGGAATCAAGGCCACCTTCCCCCCGCCGCCCGTCTTCACCATTGAGCGTACCTTCTCCGAATTTGGCATCAAGAACGAAAGCCACATTCCCGCCGCCACCAGTCTTCAACTCCGAGAATAGCTTCCCCGAATTTGGCGCCAGCAACAGAAGCCTGAAAGTCGTTCAGTGTTGAAAGGTGTGCCAACAAGACATTCCAGCTTTCCTATACCGACGGAGAGCGACGCGATCGACATAGTGATGTTGGCATTTAACGTCGCACCACCAGGATCAGTTTCTGTCGTTTCCGGTCGCAGCACCTTCCTGACACCGAGGAGGCCTCGCGTCGATGCGGGGACAAGGCAGTACCGATGCGGGCCTTCGATGAGCGTCACAAATGATCTCATCGTGAAGGCCCTTGAAGTTGGGGTTGCCACGTTCGTGGGCAACTCGTTTGCCACGAAACAGGCAGAAGAACAGGAAGGAAAGGGTGGGTGGTTCAATCCCGGTAAGAAGCGCGGAGGGTCTAGTAGCAAGAATGCAAGAACTACGATGACGAGTGATGCTGATGAAGTGCGGCATGTGGTCTCCAAGTTGGTAGATTTTGCAGAGGGGTTGCCCAATATGCTGGAGGAGGGGGGTGGTGACAAGAAGTGGATCAAGCTCGCTATTTGCATAGGGATTGATTTGGTTGGTTCTGGCAGTCTTGCGGTTCCCTTCTTTGGAGATGCCCTTGACCTCGTAACAGCGCCTATGTCAGCCGTCATGCTGCAGGCGCTATTTGGAAGTTCCCTGGTCACAATTGGGGGGTTTATGGAGGAGATACTGCCAGGGACGGACGGGATCCCGACTGCAACTTTGGCATGGTTGGCAGAGAACAATGGGTATTCCCTTGGGGGTGATGAGACTCAGAAGGAGACGCGGAGATGAATGCGTCGAATATGAATGCGTCCCTGACGCCTTCAGCCGTGTTTTCATTCCATCCTGTCCGAGTATTTGTAGGGATGAAGGACTGCTTCACCGGAAGCAGCTTTTTATCAAGTGAAAGAGAAGTTCCATTTTTTGGCTTGTGTCATCATATTTTGGGCATGTGGTACACACGCATTTGGATGATACACAGGCTTTCGCAGAACGTTCATCTCTAAGCCTATTTCATTATGTCGCCGGATTGTATAGTAGTTGTAATATCGTAAGTAAACGTGACGTTCTCCTCATTGAGGACGCTGGGGTGTATCGCATTTGATTTCGCTTTCATAATCGGCTAAAAAACTCCGTTAGACGATATCATGCCTACTCACGTTGTCCACGTTCGTAGCAGCACAGGTGCCGTCCCGGGTGTCAGTCTTCTACAACCGAAGATCTCATATCGATATAACTGTCGAAAGAGGAGAGAGGGGCCACCGTTTCTGACTTCCTGGTGTGGAACCTGCCGAACTGCTATGGGCACCTATGGCTGGCTATATCTAGACAGGGTAAGCCAATTGTACCCACTGGTCAAGTGGGAGATGGTAGAATTTGGTAAATGCTACTAGGAAGTTCGTTTGTAATATTAATAACGGGGTCCCCGGCATCGCACAGCTATCAATTAGACCCCAATGATGGAGACAGAAACAATATATGTTTTGTTTTGTTTTCACTCCACTCTATCGTCCATCCCCCCATGTTATAGCTGTGCTCATGCCTAGGCATAGTTTTGAACTCTTTCTGTAGCATATTGGGTATAATATTGTTGGAAAGGCTACAACTCCAATCAACACCCTATATGTATGCATGTATACATAGAAAAGTATGATGTACTGTTCCTATTTCGTACGGTCAACTTTCGACTTTTCATGTCGTGCCTGCCCGTCATGTTGCACGTTACGTTGAGTTAATTATACATCAGGAACACATGTTCACGGGATGGATGTAACGATGCCAAATCAGTTGGGTCAGACGCATTTATGAATGATGAATGACCAGTAAACGTAACATTTGCACGCCTAGATATTTCAGCTAGCAAAGGTCATCATGGATGTCAAGACGTAAGGTATGGTTACCAGGGGTACCCTTGGGTATAATCGAAGGTAGCTTTCTAGGGGAAAGGGTTTGTATCTCACCGTTTATGTTGGATACCTTTCGAAGGGCGGTCTCCTAAGGAGATGCACCGTTTGAAGGGGAACATGAGGAAGATGCCACGTGCAACCTGTTTCTTCTGCATGACTAATTAAATGTATACAAAAAAATGATAAAAAATGATAAAAAATGATAAAAAATGAACAATCCGACAGAGTCCTTCTTAAAAAAATGAAAGGGCCCTTTTTTAAAAACTAAAAAAGATCTAATCGACCAGAAACATAGCTTGTTCTCATATCATCTTCCACGTGGCGAGTTACATATGGATAGTGTATGGATCGAACACGGCGCGTGCCTACAATAGGTCCGTGCATCTCATGTCGGGTCACGGAGCATGTTCCAGCCTGCTTTGCAGCTGTAGCAGGTAGAAAACGTTGTATGTACCTGTCGCTGTAAAATCAAACCCAAACAAGCCTGAGGTAGAGTTTCATAAACTCTGAAAGCGCTCAGAACCAGCGACCAGCGACCAGCGACCAGCGACCAGCGACTACACATCCATGTAAAGCACATAGACCGCCAGTCACGCCTATCGTCTTGCCGCTCCGACGGTGTCCACTCTAGTTAGTCTTTTTCTTCTTCTTTTCATTCCCTCCTTCGTTTCAACATTCTATATTTACGTCTTCCGACACTCATTTCTCCAAATCCGCAAGACTTCAGCAACCGCTCACCACTATCACACCGATAGAGACTGTGTCCACATCCCAAGTCCAGTGTGCCCAACTTCCCGCCGCTCAACTGTCGGACACTCGTACAAAACCCAAACCCTCTCTTCGGACCTGTCCATCTGCCTTGCTGTCCTGCCATCCGTCCTGACCTGACATGGAACTGTACTTCCAGGAGCACGGTGTCACCTCACAAAGCGCCCCGCAGAACAGAAGTCGTGCGACACTTCTGCAAATTGCCGGTATGGTCTCCTTGATGGAGCAATCCGAGGGCGTCGAACGCGACCGCCTGTCTAACGAGATTGGCCGCTTGCTGTCAAGTTTGGCCGACCCCTCCGTCACGGGCAAACCGCCTGCATCCGCGGAGTCTATTCGTACCCTACCGGTCGAGACTGCCCCACCAAACGCCGATGGTCAGATGCCATCCTGTCTCATATGCACCGAAGAGTTTTTGTTCCATGAATCTGTACATAAGCTTCCATGCCAGCATTACTTTCATATTGACTGCGTTGTCCCATGGCTCAAGCGCCATTGTACATGTCCCACATGCCGCAAGGAATTGCCTACTGATAATCAAGAATACGAAGAGGAGAAGACATCCGAGGACAGACGCGCCGCAGTTTCACAGATGGCAAACATGATGTTTAATTGAATGTAAAATATTCGTTTTGTTACACGGCTGGTCAGGAAGCATATCTAAAGCAACACGGCCAGTTTACCGCAAC
The DNA here is from genome assembly GCA_032355485.1 of Bonnemaisonia californica. NCBI lineage: Eukaryota > Rhodophyta > Florideophyceae > Bonnemaisoniales > Bonnemaisoniaceae > Bonnemaisonia > Bonnemaisonia californica. The sequence goes on from JAUBNZ010000201.1 coordinate 9,164, forward strand.
CACGTTGCCAGATGCTCCTCCAAAACGGGATCTTTGTAGTCACGCACGCAGAACGACGCCCCAAAACTGCGTAGCTTCTTAGCGCTTTGTGTTGACAACATGCCAACTGTTAGAATCTTAGCCGCGACTGCGCTTGTTATGCCGGCTGGAGAGTCCTCAAACGCGATAGCCTCGTCCGGTCGCACCTTTGCCAACCTTAGTCCTTTCTCGTAAGGGGCAGGGTGAGGCTTCGGATGGTTGCATTCTTCAGCAACTACAATGTTATCTCCGATTCTCTCGAGGATACCGATGGACTTGAGCGTTGACATGCAAGTTGTTTTTGGCGCATTTGTAACAATGCATGTCGTTATGTCTTTCGCTTTACAGAGATCAATGAGCTGTATCAATCCAGCAATGGGGGGAACACCGTCCTTGATTCCATCTTCGTACATTTTCTCTTTTGTCATCCACAGGTGGGTTCTTTCTTCCAGGGACATGTTTGGGAGTATAGAGGCGACGAGCTCGGGATTCTGACGACCGCTCATTTCTTCATCGTAGTATGTTCTGGTTATCGGTTTTCCGTCATTGAAAGAAGGCACCATTTCAAGAAGAGTCTCCCTATATGCTTGAAAATGAAGGCGATCACTATTGATGCATCTGTGAATGAAGCAGCGCATGTGGAAGCGTTGAAGATGTCAGACACAAAGCACAAATATTTTCTCAATTCCGTGCTGCTAGTATACTGACGAGCTTACGTTCCGTCCAAATCAAACAAAATTGCACGCAGCCTTAGCGGTGTTACAGATATCATTGCTTGTTGATATGTTTGTGTTGATGCCCGTGACAGATTCTGAGTGATGAAGTACGCGATACTAAAGAACCTTATATGCTGCAGAAGCTTGGGAAAAGGAGCATTTGCAGTGTTCGGTGCCTTCGCAGTGCCTTGGATATCCTGCAACTTTGTGTTCTACGTCATGATGTTCAGTTGTACCTGCTTTGGCTTAAGCCGAAGTGCGGGATTACCACTGATGGGAGCAAAAATGCCCCTGGAATGCTCACACTGATGTCGAGAGTACAGCATCTACGCATGTGTGATCTCACGCCCTTCGCAGTCCTAGTAAAAAATAAAAACAATATATATTTGGTAGAGAGGTTATCTACTTCATACGGTACAGTACTACAGTACTGTACAGACGTGCGTTTTAATTTAATAAGCACTACAGTACACTGTAACTGTACTATTTTTAAATTTAACTACCGGGTCCTTTCTGAACATTTTTTTCTGAACATTTTTTTCTGAACATTTCTGAACATTTCTGAACATTTTGCTCAGACGGAAGTTCCCTGTAATTTTATTAAGTACAGTACTGTAGGACATCTTACAGAAGGGCGGACCTTTACCAGCTGAATGAGGGACAGGTAAGTTAAAAGACAACTGTTTGCGAGACAAGCACAAGTGGTTTTTTACATTTGACAAACTTCGTTGCTGAAGTATAGATACATATGTTACTTTACTTCACCCATCTTGTGGGGGGTATCCACTCTCTACTCGTGTCCTTGGCGATCTGTAGTTCTGAGAAGCTCTTGATCACTCTTTCAGACTGAAGCGCTACTCTTGCCCTTATTCTTGGATTCAGAACTTCCATGCGAGTATTCCTCTTGGAATGGATGGCTACAACTTCCTTCGGCATACATGGACAGAATTTTACGTTGCATCTCAGCCAAACAATCAACAAACGAAAGAGTATGACACTCACAACACAGGGATTTGGCCTTTTGAAGTGTTATCCCTTTTCCACTGCAAATTTATACTTGAAAATCGAGACCAAGTACCCTTCAGGGGATAAAGCTAATCATTCATTCTATCTCAGACAGTAGTCTGTGTTTCTGAAACTATTCCACTTGTCACAAATATGGTGGCTATCGTGGCATAATTAAGGACACCTCACCATTCATTCTGTGATTTCAATGAGAATGTCATTTTAGGTATATCCCGACGGGCGGTGGCGGGCCGTCTGGGCCGAGCATCCGCAACATTGTTCCTTTGCATAGCTTCCCTTCGAATTGTACAGTAAATTGGGTATTTCTTCATGGCTTCGTGCCAAGGGCATCACTGGCAGCTACCGGGAAAGAGACCAAAACGAACATTCGATTGTCCACCGCACTTCCCTGGCCGTCATCGATTCGTCTGAGCCCAATTCGCCTATTCTTCCTCTTCCGGCTCTATTAACATTAACAACAATGGGAATTCCAGAAGGCCGTCCCCCGAAAGGAGCGAAGATCTTCAAGACGAAGTGCTCCCAATGTCACACATGTAAGTATCACAATTTCGGACCTGAATGATTGAGCAACCTGAGACAAATATCTTCATCACTTGGCTGTCAGATAGCACTGCTACGAAGTATAGCCATACCTCTATTTTTCAGATTACAGCCTGCTGACGATCGCATCTCATTCTCTTATCCCTTCCTGCAACTGCATCCCTGTGTGCATGTGGGCGCTAATTGAATTACCGCCAATTGTCACCTTTCTACTACTACGCGCCATACTCTGCAGACGAACAAGGAGGTGCCACCAAGCAGGGACCTAACTTGTGGGGTCTGTTCGGTCGCCAGAGCGGAAGCGTCGAGGGTTTCGCCTATACTGCAGCTAACAAGAATTCGGGTATCACATGGGGCGAGCAAACGCTTTTCGATTACCTTCTCAACCCGAAGAAGTACATCAAGGGAACAAAGATGGTCTTCGCAGGGCTTAAGAAGGAGCAGGATCGTGCCGATCTCATTGCCTTCTTGAAGGATAATACCACAGGATAACTGTCCGTCTTGGTGTCAAACATGAGATCGTCTCTCAGATCGGTGCGACAATTTTACAACGAAGTCTGCACTGATGGTTAGGCAGAAATGCTTGGCGCCATTCTTTTACTTCAGGCTTGTGTGCAGCTTGTAGACTCGAGAAATGTTGTGTTTTGGTAAAAAGATAGCAGAAGTCCCGAGCTGCTGTACCACCTTCCTATTATCGTTGTACTGCGTCAAATTCCATTTCTAAAAGACCACGTATTCCAGCAGTTAGACGATCGCCAGGCTTCAATTCATCAACACCTGACGGTGTTCCCGTCAAAACAACGTCCCATTGTTCAAGAGTTACATGCGCTGAGATGTGTTCAATGAGCTCCGGAATAGTCCATATCATATTTGCGGTTGATGAGGACTGCCGTTCCTCTCCGTTGACTTTGAGATAAAGGTTGACGTCTGCGATTCCCGTTTCTTTGTCTATAGTGATGGAATCATGGGGTAACACCTTCGAAACTGGCATAAAGGTGTCGCATCCCTTGGCCATTGACCAAGGGCGTCCAATTTTTTTGGCATCGTTCTGCCAGTTACGCGCAGTCAGATCGATAGCGCAGACATAGCCTGCAATATGATCGACGGCATTGCTCGCCGATACATCTTTAGCCGGTTTGCCTATAACAACTCCGAGTTCCACTGTTCGATTGGACACAGGTGACGGCAAAGTGAGAGCAGCAATTGAAACATTTGCATTCGTAAAAGAATATACGAATCGATGGTGGTGGAAACCGGCAATTGGGTTAGCGATTAATCCTGTATCTCTATCTGGTAAGGGGTGAGTGGAGTATGGCGCGAGAATAGAAACGAGGCAATGATGTGTAATATACCTTCGTGATGTACAACGGCAGTTTTTGGTAATTGGATGGGGCCACTACTGGTTCGGAGATAGCTAGTGGATGGCTTGAAGAACCAGAATGGAGCCGCGCGATCTGCTTTAGAACCCATCTCTTTAGCGTGGTCTGCATAGTTGAGGCCAACCTAGCACATCAAGGTGAGATCATTTGAGTACAATCATTATATTAGATGGGGTGCACGTACGAGAAGGACACGGAGATGACGAAGTGATATAGAAAACAAGTGACAAGAGGACGTACAGCTACAGCCTTCCGCGATGCCTTGTGCAATAAAGCATCAGCGTAACAATAAGCATTTGCCATGTCGGAGGACGGGAAAGACTGGCTGACGCTGTTTCTAATTGGCAAGCGGCCCGAGGGCAGGCGACCGAGGGGAGATAGGGGGGAGGTCGAGGAGCGATACAGCGTGCGACCAGGTATGAATGTGACGAAAGAAAGTGTGCGATGCATCATGCCTAGTAGCAAATATGTGGTTGGAGAAACGGTTGCCCCAAGTCGAGAACTTAGAAGCAGGAGCAATCCGACCGGTCCATCAACGTGGAGCAATGATTTATCTTGGGTTAGGGAGTTCAGCAGCTCAGATCTGTACTGCACACGTAAAGTAAAGTAAACTTTACTGCACCGTCTGGTTCGTGTAGTGAAGATTTCAAGAAGTATCCCTGGTACCCCTCGAGGGGTACGTCTCGTGGCCCTCTGTAATTCTAGGCGAGACCAATCTGTACAGTACTTGTGGTACAACATTACAGTGCTGTATACTTTGAAGAGTAATTTGGCCTTAACATACAACTAGTGTAGCCTTGGTAGCCTTCTAAATTTATTTAGTAGCTCCTTGCACTAGATTCCGATATCCTTAGATACAGGCCAGATGATCAACTCTTATTCCAGAGTCTGGAAACAGGACCAGGACAGCTAGGCCACAATACTGTGTACACCAGTGCATATATTGACACAACCCCATCATACCACTGATACTGTAAATAAAATAGTCACTCACCATGTAATTTAAGCGGGTGTTCTTATTACCCATTGGCAACAGTTGCTTTCGTCTCACAGTGGAAAGTGGAGCACTGTTGAAATTCTCACTGCTCATATTGAGAAACTCAATGGCACTGCTACAGTTTTTAAATTGTTGAAACCCTTGGATAGGTCCCTCCTTTGCGAGCAGGGGAGACTCGATTATTGCACGACACTATGGTAGTACTGTAGTATACTGGACGTATACGCAGTTCACATAGATCAGATTGTTAAAGATCATCTTTGTGTCGGTGACCTCTTACTAGTCCCTTCTTTAGCGTGGCTTGTTTGCTTGGGATCTTCCTAGATTTTAAATTCATGGAGCGAACTTCATCATGCTGCTCTCATCGCTCCTTGTCGATGCGGGGGGCTTTGTCTCTTAGGGAAATAAAAATACGTCCAAACAGAAGCCTCAGTTCTCTCTGCAGTAGTTCTAATTCTTCATAGGGAAATTAAACTGTCGACCCCTTCCTTAATATTACATAGAAGTGCTACATCGTAGCGTGCTAGCCAGGGTCATTCTCAGTTCCTTGTCAGCCACAGACGAAAGATGCTGGTCGGTTCGGGGGCGCTTACTGCTTAGCCGGGTGATTAGGTGAATAAGTTGTACAGTATTTCTACCTTTCGTGTGGGGGCGCTCTAAGATACGAACCAGCACGTATTAACGTAAAGCACGAAGCTAAGCAGTACTAACTTGCTCTTTAAGCTCTTAATAATATGTATATAAATATAAATAAATGTTTTAATTTAGTAGTGTATATATGATGTGAAGAGCGCATTACAGTGGTGGTGAGCATAAATAGAAGTAGAGGGCACCTGGGCCTGGATGGGCGTCAGGCACTGCCGTAGTGCTAAAAGCTTGTTTTTATTTTAATTAAATAAAGAGAGTTTGCGCAGTAACATGTTATATTATTCTTACAGCATAAAAAACGCAACGAAATCTTTTGAGGTGCGTCCAATGAATAGGGGCGCACAGACCAGCATAACCAATGAGCATAGAGGAAATCCAACTGTTGAAAAAATATTGGCAGGGTTGGTGAAACTTACACAGTAAGCATCCATCTGAGCAACTTGCTGAGACGGTCGGGGCGCCTCTATGGGCCACTTTTCATGCCGGGACCGCCGTGCTCCCTGGAAAAGCATACGGAAAAAGACAGGTGCCCCACTGCAACCGCAGCAGTGCTCAAAGGTGTTTGCAGTAAAGCTTTAGGAGAGGCGGTCATCCGCCCTGTTGGCCCTGCTGACATTTTTAAAAAAATCTACTTTGCACAGCGAGACGCGCTCTTTTATCACCAACGCTGCACTCTTTGTTCTTTTTGGTCATTGTTCTTTCTACTTTTTGCACCGCCTGCCGCGTACCCCGCGTTCCCCACCCCCACCTTCCCGCACTCCCAACTGTCGATACTATTGAACCAACCGCTCGGCGATGCAACCCATTGCACTCCCTTCCTTCCAATCTCCCGCGCAACTCACAGCCGCCCCCCGCCCGGCAAACTCGACGCCCCCCTCGACCCGGCGCCCCGCGTATCGCTGCCCGCCCGCCCAACCCGCCTGCGCAAATGGACCCGGCCCCCACCTTTGAGCCGGCCGTCACCGTCAGCGCCCTCGCTTTACGAAACCTCCTCCAACTTCCGTTTCTTCGCTTCCAGCTCCCGCCGCACCCGCTCGCTCCAGACGCCCCCGTCAATCCCACCGGCCCTGTCGAAGACAGGGCCAAGTGGCTCGAATACGGCGTTGGCAAAGAGACTGCCTTCGCCGCCACCGCCCTAGCACTGCTTGCAGAGTCTGTCCCGGCTGCCCTCTCCACCGTCATATACAATTCGCGCACCGTCAAGCAATCGCACCCCGCTAATCAC
>JAUBNZ010000202.1:0-21477 GCA_032355485.1 Bonnemaisonia californica
TGTTTCTAAAACCCCCATATCTATAAAAAACTGTCTTCACAGTACCAAAAACGAAGGATATCCGATAATATCTGGATATTTTATACTTATGCACTGCACTGTACATATCTACAGTACATTTCTACTGTATTGTACTGGAAGGGAAGACACTTTTTGTTTTTTCTTCTGTCTCAAGACATCTGCGTTATTAGCAGTTCGTAAACATCCCTGGCGTCCCCGCAATAGAGAGATTACACAAACGCAGGAAAATGGCATGGCAAAAAAATGACTCCCGAAAATACACGCGTATCCCATTTCACAAACAATTTTTATGATTTCGAGGCGAATGACGCATGTCGGATCAACTCATATTTGTGAGTGTGACCTCTGCATGGCCTCATTCCGCCCGCACAAACACCAGGCCTCCAATGAGGCAGAAGGATTTCGAGATCGGCCAGGCGAGCAGACGTGCCGCGAAACCAATTCGAGCGCTACAGACTGCCGTCATACTGGATGCCGACGATGAAATCCTGCCCCGGTATCGGAAGAGATATCGTCGAGCCAAGGCCGATGTGGCACGTATTGGACTTCTCTCTCGTCACATTACGGGGAGCCCCTTTAACATCAACGTATTCAACAACGAGGAATGATAACGGTACTTTCGTATCAGAAAGCAATATCTGGCCCAGATCTGCTCCCTCACAAGCTGGGCATAAGGCCAAACCAATCGATCTAGATACATTTACATTTACAGACACATGCATCGTACCCCGCAAATTAGCCTTCTTCATAAGGTGGAAGGATGTCGAATACACATTTGGGATGAGTGCCTCTGCGATGTGTCAATTGTTCTGGGAGCTTTCTAGAGCCTCGCTAGCTCTCTTCAAAATCTAATTGAAACCTTTAAGCCTGTTCTGATGAACAGGAGAGCAGCATTTATTCTAATGATATAAAAGAGAAGGGCGCCACTTGGAAACTGCGTAGGCTTTATTGACTGTAAAAAGATCGGAATGTCGCGCCCCGGAGGTGCTCGGTCTAACCAATGTACTTTCTGCACAGGTCATAAGCGCTTCCATAGCCTTATATATCAGTACGTTACTACCCTGATCGGCTCATGTATTACATTTATGGTCCAGAATTTGGACGGAGGCATGACACGACAATTTATCGGACAAACGGAATCAATGATTTCCCCCGAACGTCTCTCGTCATAGCGGGAAGTCAGTAAGGTATGTATAGAGATGATGCATAGATCCTCAAGGCTTGGCTGCAGACTGTATTCCCAATATTTAGTGTTACTCTGTAACAAGCCGCGTACAATAAGGATATGTGTGCAGTTACAGAAGCAGTACAGTGGACCTACAAAGAGTTCAAGCAAATGTGGGCATCCTAGGATTTTCGCATGCAGCTGATGGTACGGCAAGCCCCTATTGTGTTCCTCTACAAATATGCAGATCTATTGGGGAACTCTAAGACTTGTCTCTTGTACAGTGGACATGTAGTATCTTACTTTAACTTCCCGCCTCCGACATTAACGGAGTATCTAAATTGCATTTGAAGTAAAGCAGAAACTCCACTCTTGTATTAGCACTGTAGACATCCTAAAAGAGCCTGTGCGCCCAGCAAAACTCTCTGAAAACTCGCTTGCACTGTTGTCCCCGTCCGGAAGGCGGGCCTCCGGCCCGCCCTATTCCGGAACAAATTTACTGGAGCTTTTTCACTAGCTCATCCAACACGTACATCCTCTCCTTGCGCTCGGAAAATACTTGGCTTCGCTCTTCTCGGTTTAGTCCGATTTTTTTCTGCCTCCAGATCCGCACGCTTTTCTTCAAGAGCGAGGCGTCTATCCTAGTTCTCGGATACGACTTCTAAACGCTCTAGCTCGCTCTCCGCTCTCCATTTATAAATGCGAACCGCTCGTCTTCCAAATTAAGGCGCTTCTCTTCCATGTTGAGCCTGGCACTGATCTGCTCATTGACGAAGTCTTGCTCATACTCGTTGGAGTCTACAACCGTCACCCTAGAGCTCTTCCTTCTCTTTAGCGTGGCCTCGTCGGTTTTGTTCAATCCATCATCTGATTTCGTTGACTCTTTAGAGCGCATAAGCGCATTAAAAAGAATGGCTTGACCACAATCTACCAGCCGCTTATCTAGCCCCGTTCTCTCCTCTCGATCTGTACGACGCTGTTCCTCAAATTCATCTATCTCTAAAATGACAAGCAGCGTTTCGCGTTCACCGCGATTCTCAATAATACCAGAGGTAGCTGCGTTGTTGAGAACTGCAGCTCGGTGATCGGCAACAATCTTCTTCAGGCAATCGTTGAGAGTTTTCCATGTCGGCTTATATACGTTCAATGGCCCGGCGGCCGGCGTGGAAGAGAGGTAGATGGAGAGGGCCTCTTCAAACCGGCCCTGGGCTTCGCCATGCGGGGCGATATGTACATCTACGGCGGTAGCAACCTTGAGAAGAAGGATTTCCAAGCAGCGTAAAATCGCTTGCGCTTCCTGTGCGTCGACGGGTTCCTTGTTGAGACAGTGCTGGAGAAGGAACCTGTGAGTCCGTGGTGACCTGAGTTGTACTGTGCGATCCTTCCCAGAAGGCTGGGCTCGAAAACAGAGGAGGGCTTGCTATTTCTTGGACTGTGGGGGGGAGAGCGAAGGAATTCTGTTGTGGCTCGAAACAACCCTTTGATATGGGGCATTTTGGGAAAGGTTGACCTGGCAGCTATGTTTTTAAAGCGGCGCTCCAAGCGAAAATGAAATGGCGAGGGATTGGAAAAGTGAGTTGGATGACACACGTGTGTGATGCTTCACCCAAAATGAAGTCATGCGAAAATCATTTGGCCTCCTTAATCTCTCAAATCAGAATAATTAATCAGACGACGATAAAAAGACGTGTGCAGAAGAAGGAATGTGGGTGGGTGGGAGATAAGTAGACATTCCGGGACCATGTTGGTCGCAGTGCGAAACTCGTGAGCTCTGTTAAGAGCTTCTCCACCGAAGCCGTAAGCAAAGAAGCAAATGAGAAAGAACAAATTGAACGTGTGCCACTGTGAGTGGCTGGGCTAGAACATTTTCTTTTGTCTGGGAATGCCTTCCACCGGTACTGAACCACATCGCCCAACTGGGCAAAACACTCCGGGTCCTGCTGTGCACTCCTGTACAACACTCCGCCACTTCATACCATGTGGAAAGACGAGATGGCGACGGACGACCTCGATACCATCATCACCCAGCTGCTGGAGAGCAGTGAAGAGGACACGCCGCGACGTGGAAGGGGAGGATCGCTTGCTGACAAGGCGGCCAGTATCGATCGCGGGCGAGAAGAAGCAGCGATCCGCCTTCAAAACGACTACTTTGCGGAATCTGCTGTGTTTGGTACCAATTTCTTCAGTCGGCGCTTTCACCTTACCAAATCGGTCTTCCAGCGCATCATGAACAAACTTTCGGACAACGATTCCTATTTTACTTTGTGAAGAGATTTCACAGGAAAGACTGGACTCACTCCGCTCCAGAAGGGAACTGCAGCTATACGAATGCTGGCGTATGGCAGCAGCGCTGATTCCGTCTACGAATAAGTGCGCATCGGGGAGTCAACAGCAATTCGATGCCTGGAGCAGTTCTGCTCTGGAGTGGTGGCAGAGTTCGAGGATGAGTACATGCGAGACCCTACTGAAGAGGATTTGAATAAAACACTGGCTAGGGCTGAGAAGCGAGGCTTCCTTGGAATGCTTGGGAGAATAGACTGTTTCAAATGGAAGTGGAAGAACTGTGCTACAGCCCTACACATACAGTATGAAGGGAAAGAGGCGGTTCCGGCTGTGACGCTGGAAGCGATAGCAGACGACACACTCTAGATTTGGAACTCATTCTTTGGAATATCGGGCAGCGCCAACGATATCAACGTACTAGAAGATTCTTCCTTGAGAAATAAGATAGGAAATGGAACCTACCCTCCGCCTATTGCGTACACTATTGCTGGAGTCCGACGATCTATTCCGTACTGTCTTGCGGATGGGATATACCCAAAATGGCCACTCTTCGTCCAGACCGTCTCGCACCCGACCGCACTGAAGGAGGTTCTACTCGTGGAGAACCAAGAGGCCTGCCGAAAATATGTCGACCACGCTTTTGGCGTTCTGCAGGCACGTTGGCACATTCTCGCCCGCCCGAGTCGCTTCTGGTACAAAATCATGATGGCAACCATCATGCGCGCCTGCATTATGAGGAATAACTTGATGGTTGAGGAGCGCATGGCGGGTTTGGAGGAGCTTGAGCTAGATTCTGACGCCATCGTGAAAGATGGCGTGACTCCAGTATATGGCCTACACACAACGGCAAATGGCGTCGAGAAACCCCTTCCACCGGTAGGCTCCATCGCCGCGCTTTTCGCGACGCAGGGCTTCACAAGGAACGAAAGAGAGTACAAGAGGACCCGCGAATTATTCATAGAGAATTTGTGGCAAACGAAGGGGTGAACTGGGATGTGACGTGGACCGAAGGGAGGAGTTTCAAGAGTTCACTCGCAGCGTTCTGGTTTTTTTGAAGCCGTGTAGGACGACTGAAAGTTGGTTTATGGGCTAATTGAGTACAACGGTTGTCCCTGCGGCACATGGCTCGTCTTCAACTACCTGCGTATCAGTAGGAGGGAGATTATGAGGCGGCGCTGAAGTAGTGGGCGACGGTGAAGAGTACTTAACTCTTCTTTCTTGGGCATTGTCTGTGCGGAGATCAGCAAGCAGGGGCGACAGCATGATATTAAAGTACTCTACAGATTCTTCCCAGTCACAACCCTCCGGTGCTATCGTTAACAGCAGTATCTCATAGTGCCGCTTCAGGGCTCTGTTGCGCTCACGTGCTGCCGCAACTGCCTCTCCTGCCAGGTTCTGCAACTGCGGAGCCTTCTGCTTCCGCTTGATTTCCTCTTCCTTCGCTCGCTTCCTTCCCAAGGGACGGGCTTCCGTAACCTGACGCGACTTCGCCTCTCTCTTAACACCGCCGCTAGAAACAGCAGGAACTCCAACTCCGGCCTCATTGTCAGTCGACAAACCCAACACGTCCTCGCCGGGCTCCTTATCCCCAGCAGTTTTGAACTTTTCGTGCTCACCAAGCCCTTCCCAGTGCAACATTAACCTCAAGGGCTTACCTCAGTCTTCATATACATCCTTCACATCTACACCGCTGCAGAGGGCGGTCGCCATGTTTTTGTAATTTCTTCAGGCTATACTCCTGTGGTTTTCATCGGCCCGACCCGCGCATGGCATGCGGAGAAAGCCACGCAAAGTTTAACAATGACCTTTACCCGCGACTTGATCGACTCGAATGTACGTTCCTCGCGGTTCTCTGGCTTGAACTTGGTGTTATACATCGTTCAGATGCCTCCAAAGAACACCTCCGCTTTCTGCTCTGTTCTCGTGATGCTGTTTTCGGACACGGAGATCCAATTCTTTGCCAACACCACATCTTCTACCGGCGTGAAGCTTGCGCCGCGGGTCTTCTTCGTCTCCATGATGGCGCTGATGGGCTGTGCTGGCTGCAGACTGGAGACGGTGGAAATGTAACCGGAACGGCAGCATTGAGCAGCACCGTTGAGCTGCTTCAGACTTGATGAAGCGCACTTGCCGCTCTGCTGTTTCGGTCTTGCTGCGAAAACCTGTGCCCAATAGGATCCAGACAGATGGATACTCGAATAGCACCTGGGGCTATATTTTCTGAGCAAATCAGGGGAAATTGCTCAGGTGAGTGGAGAGCCCGGGAGTTTTGCCCGGGCTATATTATTTTCCTTTTTGCTCTGCCGGTGAGAGCGTTACAGCCGCAGCAAAAAGGAAAACCCAGTTTTATTTGCTGCTTTACTGTTTTAATCAAAACCGGTGGAGAAGCTCTAACTGCAGATCAAAGCAAATTCGAATGTTTCAATTGCAACAACCAAAGCGCAGCAGCACTGTACTTTATTACTTTTATTTTTGGAAAGCATCGGACGTTGGACTCCAGTACGTATCAACAACACCCTCCTGGCCAACACAAAGCAGGGGAATCACCCGAGGGAAAACAGCTCTCCCAACGCCTCTCTGACGCCTCTGTAACTCCAATCGCCCACTACCATTCGAAGCGGTAGCAGGGTACCCTGTGCCCTCGTACCCTTCAATAGAAAGCCGCCCATCGGCATGTAACGTTCACGCGCCCTCTCTTAAGCCACCAACCAACAAGCGCCATGAAGCTGGGAAAGTTGAAAGTCGTTCAGCTCCGCAAGGAGCTCGACGCCCGCGGGCTCGATAGCAGCGGCACGCGCCCCATCCTCATGAAGCGTCTGCGCGAGGCCATGGACGCCGGCCAGGCTGCCCCCGTGTCGCTGCAGCTACAGGCAGATTTCAGCGCTACCGCATCGCGCAAACAGGCCCCCGATGCTGCCCCGCTTCCGCAGCACCGTCGCGATCGATACCAGCCGCCTATGCCCGCGCAGGTCCACATACCCCCGCCGGAGATCCAGCCTGTCAGTGTGCCGCCGCCTCCGCCCGAGGCGGAGGTGCCCTCGAGAGAGCCTGATGTCCACCCTGATGCCCACCCTGATGTCCACCCTGACGCACATCTTGACGCTGAACCTGACATTGAAATTGTTGAGCGATCCGACCTGCCTATCGCCCCACAGCCGATGGCTGTTAAGGAGGCTGTTGTGAAACCGGTCTCCGTCATTGGTGTTCTTACTGCAGCGACGGGTAGTCTCACTGCCGCCAGTCACGCTAGCTTAGACGAACGTATCCGGATGCGCAGGGAACGTTTCGGAGCTGTGCCTGAGAAAGAGCAGTACGGCGCGAAGAGGAAACAAAATCCACGCAATGAACCGAATGCTGTCGCATCGAAGGACCCGTCTGGGACATCTGCGGATCAGGAGGAGGCAAACATCGATCAAGCTTTGAAACGTCGAGCCATGAAGTTTGGAGGGGCTGAGGTTAAGCGGGCTAGTCCAGTGTCTCCCAATGAGATGGAACGTCGTTTGAAGAGGCAAAGACGGTTTCAGGACTCAAGACCAGCCGCAGTGTAACACTGCGGCGTTGTATAGATGTATTACTTCTAAATGTCGTTTGCTCTTATTAAACGTTTTAAATCGATGCCGTCGGTTAGGAAGAGATGAATTACGTGCGGCGCAAAATGAAACAAAGGTAGAGAACAACAACTTTGCGCTCAGCAACAAATTTGTCCAAATGGAGTAATGGTTTACGGCAGCACAAGTTAACTTCAACGAAGTGACATTAGAACCTAGTGAACATTTACTTCTTCTTCTCCTCCGAGGCGGCAGCCTTCTCTGCGGCACGCTTGGCACGAACGCCGGCCATTCGCTTGTTCGACCGCTCGATACGCAGCGACCTATAGGCACCCTTGGCCTTCTCTGCATCGGTGATTGCGCGCACTTCAATCTCAACTGTCTTCTTAACCGTGGGCATGAGCGGCGTTGTGAGCTGGGTAGCCATAGCCAAATCCTCCTTAGAAGCATCTCCCGGTTGGGGCTTGGACGGGTTCTTCGGGAAGACCAAGAGCTTGGTCTGGTACTCCTTCAACCTCTGCACGTTGTCTTGCATGGAATCGACGGAACGGTTCTTCCGGCGTGGGTCCACAGCAATACCGATAGTGGGAGCGTACTTGGCAGCAATGCCCGCTTCCTTGAGCTCCTCTAGTGAGAAGCCGCGACCAAGACGGATGTGCATGTTGTACTTATTGGTCGGGCAGCGCACGATCGGGCGCAAGGGACCATCAACCGGACGAGGTGCTATCTTGGCGGCCTTGACGCCACGAGCTGCACGACGACGACGCTTGCGCATGGGCTGGTCAAACCAGGTGCGCACGCGCAGTTGCCATTCCTTGCGGAAATGGTTGTTCGGGATGACATTGTTGTGCTTCATTGTGGATTGCTGCTTGCTCCAGGCAGCAGGTTGACGAAGAGAGACGGGGACGCCCTACTTGGCGAGGACAGGGCTTAGGGGTGAGGGTGTGCGCGGCGCGATTTGGCGATCGAGGGATGTGGCGATCAAGCGATGTGGCGGTCGAGTGCAGTATGGTCAGAGCTTTCGAAAGAGCATGATCGTGCGTGTCAGGGACGACGTCGAGCGGCGGGCCCTGTGAGAAGGAATGCGGTATGATGTGCTGATTTCGAATTGGATCATTACGCCGAAGCAGGAATCCATAACTTTGGCGTGATCTGGAACGTGTACACTGAGCACAGCTGTAGCAGAAAGTCTGTCTCTGGCAGCTGAGGGATCCGAGAGTGGAAGCCAATGAGAAGACGACATTGGTTTTCGTACAGCTGTAATGCACACACTGAAAAGATGCAAATTTCTTCAATGGACTGAGTTGATGCTAATGAAAGTGTCAGATCGGGGCGGAATGAAGATATTTTCTATTAAAAACCGCCGGCGACGCGCAATTTCGGAAATGCCGTTGCCGGATGGATTTTACACCTTTTATTCAGGATTCTGGCCTGACAGCGACCTCCCTCCGCCAACCAATTTGGCGCATCCAAGCGCACCAGCGAAAAGCATTCTCATCCAGACCTGTAGTACAGCCGCCAGCCGATTGGATGCGCCCAAATCGCTCCCTCCTCCTCAAATACGCAATTGCCACCGTCCGCGATCCCTGCATTCGTCCGCCGTACCGATCGACGTCACCACCCGCACCGGCAAGCACTCTGCACCTTTCGCCCCTTGATCCTTAATAAAATGGTCGGTAACGCCTGGACAAACGCCGGGCTCGGCGGCGCCCTTGCCTCGCCCGCATACTCAGCGCTTGCCGCTCGCTACTCTGCCGTCGCTAATGCCTCGGAGCAGTCTGCCCCGGCCCCGCGAGTCTTGGCGGCCGCCACAAATGAGAAGGAGTTCAATGGAAAGAAATTCTTCGCCGATCTTGCCGCGGGTGGTACTGCCGGCGGTATCTCCAAGACCATTGTTGCACCCATCGAGCGTGTCAAGCTTCTGCTCCAGACGCAAGATGCTAACCCTCTCATCAAATCCGGAGAGGTGCCGCGTTACACCGGTATTGTGAACTGCTTCAGCCGTGTCGCAAGTGAGCAGGGCGTTGCCTCCTTCTGGCGTGGTAACTTGGCAAATGTCGTCCGTTACTTCCCCACCCAGGCATTCAACTTTGCATTCAAGGATAACATTAAGAAGCAGTTCCCCAAATATGATCCCAAGAAGCAGTTTGGGAAGTTCTTCATGGCCAACCTCGCTTCCGGTGGTCTGGCTGGTGCCTGCTCTCTTCTCATTGTGTACCCGTTGGATTTCGCTAGAACTCGACTGGCTGCCGATATCGGTAAGGGAAGTCAACGCGAATTCACTGGCTTGATTGATTGTCTCCGTAAAGTTGCTAGCCGTGGTGGACCGATGGCTTTGTACCAGGGCTTCGGTGTGTCAGTTCAGGGTATTATCGTCTACCGCGGTGCCTACTTCGGTCTCTATGATACTGCCAAGGGTATTCTGTTTGAAGACGAGAAGAAGGCCAACGTGCTTGCTAAGTGGGCTGTGGCGCAGACTGTTACTGCCGCCTCTGGAATCATTTCTTATCCGTTCGATACTGTCCGTCGTCGTCTGATGATGCAATCTGGTGGCAAGGACAAGATGTACAATGGAACAGCTGATGCCTGGAGAAAGATTGCCAAGAACGAGGGTAGCGGTGCCTTCTTCAAGGGTGCTCTCTCCAATGTTCTTCGTGGTGCCGGTGGTGCCCTCGTCCTGGTCATGTATGATGAGCTCAAGAAGATTATTGACGAAACTATGTAACTCCATTCCTGCAGACCATAGCCTATCGACAGCGAGGTAGAACGGGATATTCGAACATTTTGAAGGATAGTATACCTATCTCATAAAGTCGTAGAGCTGTTGATTTTGATCTGAATACGTTCGACTTGATGTGAAGGGAGCCTACAATTAGTGTTTTCTTAGTTCATTGTTTGGAAACTGTTTTGTCGTACCAGCTAAGATTCAAAGACGATCTGTGGACCAATCCCAACTTTGCGCACCCTTCGAAGGGTACATAAACAATTTTCGGCAAGTTCTACCTCTCAGGGAGCTCCTATCATCAGCTTCTTACAGGCCTGCAGCGGGTTTGTGGTTGCGGACAAACCTTGTATATACAGTACCTGCTCCGCTGTTCCACTGATCAGCAGGGTGGTAAAGATGCCTCTTTAGTCCTCTGTATAGTGCATCAGCACTTCATTTACTGTGATTGCTTTAATTGCTTTGATTGCTTTGGTTGAACTAGTCTTCAGCATTACTACGTGCTCGTTCATGGCTGGAGTGGATTCGAAATTTCAGTGCGACCTCTGGTCTAGGTTTCTACACCGAAATATTGATATACACACTGATCGTTGGTATGCTTCATGTAACACCGGTCGTCTTTTAATACCGCAAGCGTTGCCTACCTCCCCCTTATTTTCAATTGGGAAGACGATCGAAAATTGCAAATAGGCCGAAACATTAATCTTCTTATCATCGCATAGTGTACTGGGCTTGCTCTCTCAGCTCCGGTCTAGGATCAAGGTCCTATATAGACACAAGAAATTAGGCTACGTATCAAGTCTGTCTGAAGAGGCTTCACGTACTACTCAGCGGAGTTTTGAATGTACTTCTGAGGTATGAAAACCTGCCATTGCACCATCTCTCCTAGAAAGCCTTATTTCCTGCGTGTAGGCAGCACCCCGCTGATGCCTAAGTAGCTGGAGACCATGCACAATCTCATAGCATACTTTGATCCTGAAGCTAGAGAACTTATTACGTACCATTCTGCATGATTGTCGGTGCTATTTGCCACAGATTGCACTAAACGAGGGCAGCCCATCCAGCCAACTGCTCAACAACGTGTAGAAGTTTGAAAGACATTTCCACATCGTACCCCACCCGCTTGGTGTTGAGTGACCAGCTTATGAACTGGTGGAGCCCGACGCATCATCTCAACAATAACCTGTGTAACCATGCCTGTTCAATTAATGCATTTTGTTTACTCCAAAATATGGCGCTTGATCAGGAGTGGGAGCATTCTCTCTTGACTCACATGCAGCAAATTAAAGAAATCATCGAAACTGCAATGACCAGAACTAAGCCAACAATTATCTTGGTTATTGTCTCTATGAGTACGAGCCCGAAGTACATGGACGTTGTGGAATGAGTCCCTTTCCGACACAGCGAAAATATGGAAAGGGATCAAGGAAGGCCTCTGGGCATACTTTAATGGACGCTACTGAAAGGCACAGCCCTACTACATACATCTTAAGCTACGATGGGGCACTGCTGGTGACAGCCTTTGCAGTAACAGGTTTCGCAGTGGTACTATCGCTTCCGGTATTAGCGACGATGTCTGAATTATTGTGAATCGAACCACCACGACCTCTACCGCGACCGCCTCGTCCACCACGCCCACCCCGACCGCCTCTCCCTCCGCGCCATCCGCGCCCTCCGCGTCCCCTACGTCCTCCACGACTCCTGAAGCCAATCGCAGGCACATCTGAGGCTCTTTCTGTATGCGATGTGGAAGCCCCAGGGGCCGCTTCGGTTACTCCAGTTGGTGAACTTCCGCCATTCGAACCGACATCGTTCTTACCTGCTAATACTCCAGAGTCGTTCACTTCCAATGTACTCCGATTATCTTCAACCAGTTCACACGGTGCTACTTTTGTCTCGGGCAATACATCCGCATTCTTTGACTGCTGATCTACCGTACCGGAGGCAGCAATATCCGAATTGACTTCCACCTCAGAGGAGGTTGGGCCCTGACGGGATGGACCGGGTGGTGGTTTTGCTTTCTCCTTTAGTGTGCGTAGATTACCCCGGGGTTCTGTGGAGGCATTGGCCAGCTTTTTTTGTACATCTACAGGGCTCACACCCTTCTCCACGTCCTCTCCTGTGACTTGCTTCGACGGGTCACCCTCACCCACGCATGCCTGTTTTGATGATACTTCTCTGGGAACAGCCTCCTTAGACCTCGCTTCCTTCTTCTTCGCCCGGGTGAGTGTTCGCTTTTGCCTAGGTCTCGGAATAATATCATCTGCTACCGCAGGAGTGGTAGACTTATCCACAACATCCTCGCCAGTTTG
Organism: Bonnemaisonia californica; assembly: GCA_032355485.1. Classification (NCBI taxonomy): domain Eukaryota; phylum Rhodophyta; class Florideophyceae; order Bonnemaisoniales; family Bonnemaisoniaceae; genus Bonnemaisonia; species Bonnemaisonia californica. The sequence goes on from JAUBNZ010000202.1 coordinate 12,052, forward strand.
GGGTTTAGGAATACGCAGGGCCGAGATACGATCTTCCCCGCTTTGCACTGCTTGCGATTTTCCTTGCCTATTCTCCGAGCTTGTTGGGTGCTCGTTCCGGTTGGAGGGCCCAGCCTTAGGCTTCCTTACATGCCCGGTGCTAGTCTTTGGTTTGATAGGCCGACTTCTCGTTCCGCTAGATTCTTGGTCCAAGTCCTTTCCTCCCTCATCCTTAACTTCTGACGGAGGGACAGTCATCTCTTGAAGCGTGTCTCCGTTTGGAGTCTGTTTAATCCCCGCGATTGGATTTTCCCTGCTTGTGCGCTCCATCTTCCTAGCCCTCCGTACCTGCTTAGATGCTTTCCGCTGCTGGGCTTTGTTGAAGCCATCTAACCTCATCTGCTCGGAGGAATTCTCTGTTGTCGTATTTTCGCTCAGATGCGGAGAGCTCCTCGATGAGCCACGCTTCCTGTCTCGCTCGAAGCTTCGCCTACCATCAACAGAAGCCTTTCTCGCCGGTGTCTTGACATTCTCTCTGGGGCGGGGAGTGCTACTCTTTCCTCCATTGTCCGGCCCATTTTCAGATGGCCACCAATTCTGAGGGAGGCCGGAAGAAGATGCTTGATTTCGCCACGCATCGCTTGGCCAACTATCATTCTTATTTTCATACGTCGGAGATCCTGCCCCTTGACCGGTAGATGAAATTACTGGTACCACAGGCACCGGTGGAATCAGGGTTGTTCCGGACAGGGCAAAAGATGTGGGTTGATTCCAAAATGCTCTTGTTATTTCGTCAAAAGAGGTCGGTGGAGAAGGCCGCTTGCTGGCAGACCATGCCGCCGATTCTTCGCCATCGTTGTGTGGTATTGCATCTGACTCTACAGAGTTGGGCGAAGTTCTGCGAATTTCTCCGTCAGGAGACTTCTTCGGGAAGTCTCTCTTTTCCCGTTTCAATATCTCGGCCTTCCCACCACGCCTCCGAGCAGGAGCTCCTCGTTCGCCATGTTGAATTCTTTGGTTTGTAGTTGGAAAGGTGCCCATTACTGTGTTGTTATTCGGTCTCCCATTCACATTAGACCCCTCTCTCCTCGCGTTTGGATTCATTAGTACGCGCCTACCACCCAATGTGGGAGCTATGGTCACGGAAGACTGCTCATCTAAACGGATTGTAGGCGCAGTCTGCACTGTCAATGGCAAACGCTCTGTATCAGGCAATTGTCCTGGCTTCGGGCCGAATTCTGACAAAGTTGACGCCACGGCCTGATGCTTGGAACTCTGACCTGGCTTCGGTGCCCATGGTGCAGGGCGTAGAGGTTGAGGGATAGTTCGTTCCTGTGGAGCACGTCTCTGCATTACTTCCTCGGTGTTGGCAACGGCTGAGCTTGTTGGGATCCGGTTGTCACCGCTTCTAGAGCCCTCCAAGTGTGCTTTGCCAGCATCAATGACAGAAGAAACACCAACGCTTTCTGGTTTGGGCAGTTGCCTCGAAGAATGTTTCGGAGGAATCTTTGCGTGCTGCTTGCCTCCCTGCGCATCATCGCGCCTTGCATACTCCCGCTTCCCAGAATGAGAATTGTTGTGTGACCCTCCCTTCCGACTTCCCCGTCTATTCCCAGGCTTTACACCGTATACTGCGCGATTGATGCACAACTCGATGACAGACCGAACGGCATCACGAGCTTCAGTCTTCCTCCTCCGGCGCTCCAACCATTGCTCGCGAGTTTCATTTGGTGCAGGCCCATCCTCATCTTGTCTGCGGTACGAAGCCCTGCGACCTCTACCCCCATCAGCATATCCATCTGGTCCCCCCTTCGATTCATGAGTAGATGCCCGATTTTTTGTTCGACGAGACGTATGGCTTCGACCCGCGTTGTGGCCATCCTCTTTCTTAGCCCCATCAGTTAAGGAATCTCGATGGTTCGCTGGACCCGGAACTGTCTGCTCGTCCCTCGGCCTTCGGAGAACGACACGTGGCGCAGAAGAAGCCGAGGCGACATCGTGGCTATCCACCGAACTGCCTGCCCTGTTCAGTGACGCAGATGGTACGCCGTTTGGGACAGGGGTGCCAGCAGTCTGCTCCACTGGAGGCTGTCCAGTATTTGCTGCGGATACTTGCCGATGTTGATTAGGTTTATTAACCCCGAGACGTTCCTCGAGCTCCCGAAGCTTCCTCTTAGCGCGGTCATTTTGTGCGCGCAATCTTTCCTCCTCTTGAAGGCGCCTGGCTTCCTGTGCTACTTCGGCTTTTGATTTCATAATAGTTTTTTGTTCCTCAACAGCCTTCAGATCTACAGAAGGGCGTGGCTCATCGTGATGTTGATAGGGTGGTGGACGACTCTGCGGAACAGGCTGCTCCGACGTATAGTGTTCCGGTGCATGGCGTTCGATTGGTGGACGCCGGTCGGGTACACGGTGCTCGGGTGCACGGTGCTCAGGCATACGGTGTTCGGGTACACGGTGTTCGGGGAGACCGTGTTCGGGCGTGTTATGCTCGGACATACGGGGGTGGAGCATACGGGGATGCTGGTGTTGGGGCATACGATTTTGGGGCATACGATGCTCCGGCAATTGATGCTCCGCATGTGTGCGGTGGTCAGCGATGCGGTGATCTTGCATACGATGTTCGGGGATACGAGGATCATGTGGCCGCACCGGGCGATGGATGGAAAATTGAGTTCGCACATCGTTCGACCTAGTGTCAGGTTCGCGGATGCAAGGAGCTTGGGTCCAATGAGAAGAGGAGGGAGGGAGTGGCTGTCGAGGTCGCTGTACCTGTCGTGCATAGGGCTGCGTAACTGGAGCGGTGGGGGGTGGGGGCGGTTCGTCCGGAATAGTAAGTTCGGGGAGCGCAGGAGGGTCGGAAAAGTCCATTTTATCGTCATCTTCTGCCCAGTCATCCTCATCGGCGTCCTGAACGGCAGAAGTAGTGGTAGCGGCGCTGGTATTGGTGACGGAGGAGGCGGCCTCAGCAACAGTCATACCGGGATCGGGGGCAGGTTCACGTAAGACACGAACGTCATCCGAGGGCTTCGGGCGCCGATGGTCGGCGGGTCTACGTGTGGGGCCGTGGAGCTCTGGAAAGTCGGGTGTTGGGCGCGCAAGATGTACGGAGGTGTTTGTGGAAGCCCAGGCGCGCGGCGGGGCGAGGTCTGGGTCTGATTTGGAAGGGTTCTCAGATGCATGCTGCTGGACGGGGTCTAAGTCCGGGCGTGGAGATGCCCACTTCGCACCGGCCCCTGCGATGCCGCCGCCTGCACCGTCGCCGCCGACTTCGCGTCGACGCGAGGGGAGGGTGAAGGGAAGCGGGGCCTTTGGGACGGAGATGGGTGGGGTGCGATTGTGGGAGGAGTTTCGGTTTCTGGAGTTGTGATAGTTTCGTTTCATGACGGACGGGATGGACGGGATGGATGGAGGGGTGTGAATGGGCGGGTGTGGATGGACGGGATGAATGGGCGAGATGAACGGGCGGGATGATTGGGCGGGATGATTGGGCGGAATGAATGGATGGGCGGGCGGTCGGGCGAGCGGGCGGGCGGCCGGACGGAGAGGGCGGGGCGGAGACGAGAATAGGATAGGTTGGTTAGGATGAGTTGAGATGGGATCAAAGTAATACCCTCGAGGGTAGATCTGTTGGTGTTGCAAGGCGTTTCGCAGGCACAGGCACGTGCAAGAGCGTGGGCATGGGCACGAGCGCGGGCAGCGAAGGGCACGCCCATGCGCAGCGGACACGCGAGGCGACAGCAGGGACCCGGTTTTTCGAGCTTTCAGAGCCGCGACCAGCCATTGCCGGGGTGCCCCCTGGGCGCCGCCGAAAGCGTCGCTTTTTCCGAACAAGCCCTGCCGGCCCAGGTACCTGCCCCGAACCGTGCCCCACTACCCATGAGGGTACGTCCCGCTGCGCCCCACTACGCTCCATCGCCCCTTCACGTGACCCTTCAATTGCCCTTTCTCCAGTGGGGCTCTTCTTCATCCTGGAGGAAAATACCGAGCTGCCCAATTCCGTGCCGCCACCTGGCAAGGCCCCTGCTCAAATTTTGACATTTAATATCACAAAGCGTTACTGTAAACAGTACTGTAACCTTTACAGTAGCATAGACGCAGATGCTGTACACGTAGTGAGCAGATCCATGTAGTAGCGAGCCAGTAGAAGTGGAAGATAGATAAGATACACTTGGGTGGATACGCCGCTGCACACGTATCAAAGTATGTATTTTACCAGTATCGAATTATAGCTAAGTTACAACCTCCTCCCCCCCCCCCCCCCCCAATCCTACCGCAGTTCCGCACAAATCTACACAAATCCACGCTTCCCCTGTTCCTCCCACGGCCGTCCCAAGAACAACTACAATACAGGTCCATCTCTCGCAGCCGCATGGCGCTATTTCTCTGCACAACTCGTGCGGCAGTCGCCCGCAGCTCGCGCTCGCATCAAGCCGCCTTGCTCAAGATTGCCTGAAACCTCCTATCGTAACAACTGTTGCCGCTTCAACGGCGCTTCGCCTGTTCTCTCCGCGAATCTTGCTGCCGAAGAAGTGCATCCTTCTCCGCATCATAACCAACCGCAAACCACGCGTGCCGCTTCACCTTGGACAACGAGTACCGTTTCTTCGGGTTCTTCTCCAACAACTTTTCGATCAGATCGCGCGCATTGGTCGATAGATACTCCGGATAGTCCACAATGCCTTCGTTCACCTTGTCCAGCAGAACGTCGTCGTCGTCATCGAAGAACGGCTGCTTGCCGGTAAGCATGACGTACAGGATGATACCACAGCTCCAAGCGTCGTTTTTCCGGCCGTCATATCCGTCCTGCATGCCGTTCCAAACCTCGGGCGCACAATAGTGCGGAGAGCCGCAATTGGTACGTAACAAATGTGCGCCGTAGTCCTTCATGGCGCTGAAGCCGAAGTCAGTAATTTTCAACTCGCCGTTCTCCCCAAGTAGCAAGTTCTCTGGCTTGAGATCCCGATGGTACACGCCACGATGGTGGCAGTAATGCACGGCATCAATGAGCTGGTGGAAATAACGACGGGCGGTATCCTCACCCTGACGGCCGTTTTTAACTATACTCTCAAACAGCTCGCCACCTCGCACAAGCTCCATGACCATGAAGACACGCTTTGGAGAGTAGAGCACGTCGCTAAGGGCGACAATGTTAGTATGGTCCAGGGCCTTCATGATGGCAATTTCGCGCTTAATGTCCACATTATCTATGAAGGAATTTTCCAGGACTTCCTTCTTCACAATCTTGACGGCATATTGCTCGCCCGAGTCGCAGTTGACAGCCAGCTTGACCAGGCCGTAGTTGCCGCGCCCCAGGGTGGCGCCCAGCTCGTACGGGCCTACGCGAACCATGACTGCGACGACTGGCCAGAGAGGTTGGGTCTGGGTTGCGCGGGGTAGCGAGCAGCTGCAGTCGGTAGGGAGATGGTTAAGGGGCTGGTCGGGAGGGCTGTTGGTAGGTTGACAGCGGCTGTTGGGGGGGAGGGCGTGCGTACGTGGATGCAGTAATTTGACAAAGATGGATGCATCCGGCTGGCTACGGACGCGCGTGGCTGCATGGAATGGTTACGAAAGGGCGGTGGTCGGCGACGCCAGGTAATCTGTGCGCAGGTGGCTGCTGCTGGTCGACATGCACATACTGTACATGGCTTCAGATACAGATACAGATTAGATACAGACTACAGACGGTATCTAAAGCGTACCTGCATACAGCGTACCTGCATACAGCGTACCTGCATACAGCGTACCTGCATACAGTAAAGTACTGCAAGTAGCGAAGGTCGGTAACTCAAAATTGAAAACTATTCGCCAGCCCCATTTGGCCGCTGGTGAGAAGAGGACAGCAACCCTCAGCTTGTGCCGGCAGCAAAGCAATAAGAAAAAAATAGAAACAAGCAACCCATTCACGCCGAAGAGGCCGACCCCCATTGTAAGCTCTAACAACGCTCTGAGGCCACCTCCTTCGAAGGTGCCGGATTACCTATTATTAGGTGGCTTTCTTCTTGTTTAAGGCTAAACCCTAAACAAGAAAAATTCCTGCGCTGGCCACACACACGTTACATTCGGCTTTTCCGCAATATTTTCCGATTTTACGTGTAGCGCTAAAAACCAGCTGACAGGTAACCCTGTTTTTTGAGGCACTCGAGATGTTATACAGAACCTGCTTCCTTGCTACTTCTATGTCAATAAAGTATTTTAATATAACATACGGAACAATGCGCTGTAGCTATCTACAACCTCTTCTGTAATAAGATATCTTTTATATATTCACCCAAACTACAGCTACAGTAACACTGTTATTATGCATCTTGCTGAGCAGGTCAAAACCATACTGTACGTGAAATTTTTCAAGTACATGAAAGTTTTCAAGTACATGAAATTTTTCAAGTACATGAAATTTTTCAAGTACAGTACAACCATTTACTGTACAGCACCGTGTACACCCCGAAGGGAGCCGCCCCTCCATCAACTCTCCACTTCATACACGTACAGCAGATACCAAAGCCTAGTATCTAAATCGCCCTATGCACTGGCGTGCCACAGTAGCTACTGTATAGGCTGGCAGCAAGTCATAAAATAGTATGATAAAAATCGAACCGTACACGTGTATGATACATAACCATCCATATTTTAAACAGATTTTATGTTCTGATCTTATTGTTTTAACACTTCTTCGATGCCTGAGGCCTATCATGCTAATCATGCTGAAGAATGTAACCCTGCCCTGATGATACACCTACAGTATAGGACATATGCATAATTAACCTGCAATACTACACTGTGAAGTATACACTGCAGTAGTGTACTACTACACAGAACGACATCGTACAATATACAGTACAGTGTATGAACCGCACTCCTGATTTTACGACGAGAGGGGGCGGCCCTTACGACTACAGTAGCACTGTAAGGTTACAGTTGCTGTACCTTTGAACAAAACATCTCACACCTAATTCAAATTTCTTGTTACGAAACCCGAACAAATAATCCCACACGTGACACATAAGTACGACGACCTGATTGATGCACGACAGGAGCCTGACTTCGCAGCAGTCACAGGATACTGTCGTACATGTGACTTCTGCCCAGTCAGGCTACTGTCGTGCATACAGTCGTGCATGTGATTGCTTGGCAGTCAGGCTACTGTCGTGCAGAGCAGCACAACAGTCACTGCCGCACAACAGTCACTGCTACAAAACAGCCCCCTGACTGATTCAGGAGAACACGCCTGAAACCGCCCACTCTTCCCCCGATCCTGGTCATCGTACCAACCATAATGCTTCTGCACAATCCCTGAGCTACACACCGGACACATTAACGTATTTTTCGCCAACAACCTGGCAACCAATATGCCTGTCTCGTTTCAAGATCAAACGTACAAGTTGCCTTCATTCGAGTGCAAACTCGTCAAGACGTGTACAGAATGACGACTGTGCGACATTCGTGCGACCAACATTTGTACCTCTTTCATCTCTAAAGTTTACAAAACACATTACTGCTGCTGATCCGTGATCCCAAAAACTTCACTTCCGCTGTATGCCATAAACCCACTCACCTCCTACATAGCATACTGTAATTAACGATTCGTACTTCGAGAAACCCATTATCTCCCATGTTTCCACGAAACTCCCATATCCTCATTTTCACCATCAATGACTGAACAAGTCGCCGAAAAAAGCGACACTGTTATTCAGCTCAACGTTCTTCATCGAATGTATTTATTACTCCCGCCGTAATGCTACAGTCATGAAAGTAGGACTTCTTAATATTGCATTCAACTGTATATATGATCGAGGGTGTAACATTGCCGCAGGGGAGCCACCCTCTGTCCAGAGACACAACATCACTCTAGGCACTGTCAAGGTCCTTAAATCTCATCCCATGCTCCGATGATAACCAACATTAAGGTCATCTTGATCCCAGCGACCCTGCAAATAGCATCATCCTTCCAATGTTGCTTGCGTCGCATTTGAGCGTAATCAAAACGGAATTTCATGCTCGAGATGCGAGCTTGGTCTTCTCCGAAAGGTAAACATTCATGATACACAAACGTACCCGCATCTGCAACATTAAATTAGTAACAAACATCAGTTGAGAAACCCTCGTAGCCTCCTGATAATGTTCCGTCAAAATCTATTCATGTAGTTTTACTTCAGCCACTGAATTGACATCGTATTTCTCAACTAATATGTGTCTAGCAGTGAGGTTCCTCTGCAATAGAACACTGAATTTCTCATGGAGTGGAGGTTCATCAATACGTTGACTGCATGTTGTTCCTTATCACAGGCAGCTTGACCTTTTGTCCCGAGTAGTGCGACTTGCTATTTCATTTCGTTAATATTGTGGTACGCGGTTGACATCCCCTTCCAAGGACTCACGGCCTTTGCTGTGAGTCCATCATTCTCGCGCCTCGTGCAGTCGGAATAAATATCGCGCAGGAGTCTGGGATCATGTCTTCAATGCGGGCCTCCCTTGTGCTGTCCGCCAATAAGCTGAAATGAAGATAGTGCAGACAGCACCTTTAGAGTTTGGTCGACCTAGGTTGTATCGATAGTGCTTGTTGCAGCGCCAGACGTTTCCGGCTGTCACCCACTGTCATATGAAGAGCAGCTCTCGTACCCTTAGGTAATCCCCATACCCTAGATGTCATACAGCATTCCATGAAGAGTCTTTCATCTTGAGTTCACGATACAGCAACTGTGTGGTTGTGTACCGGGCTTCTGGCTTTCACAATTTTGGATTCAGATTTCTGGGGGACTAATAGTATGTTGGATAAAGCATGGACATCTAGAAAAGCCCACCCGGAGTTTGCATTGTCATAATGCTTGTAGAGCTAGCGATGCCCTAGGTGAACTTAAAAAAAGTTTTCTTATTCTTTCTTAGTAAAATTATACCCCTCCGTAAATATTTTGACAGCAGCGCATTTCGGACTTCGCCCCATGTTCTCCAATGGGAATGACCTATCGACCTATGGAATGCTTCCAATACCTGGCGTGAATCTGCCATCCAGTACACAGTGCTTCTGTGTAGATGGTGCAGATCATGATCTAAATAGGAGCAGACACACAGTACAATCTAGTAGTATACCCCTCAAATCAAGAGTTACGCACTTGTTTTTACGTTATGAATGTAATGTGGTACACAGCACACATGCATTCAAATTCTGACTACTCCCAAAGATAGCCCCGACGTAAAATTATCTAAAGAAAAAGAGGGACGGAATTTCAGTACATTACATTTCGCTTCTCTGTATAATTCAGGTACTTTCAGTGGTGGAAGAAGATGTACGCCAGATAATAACGGCTAGATCGACGAAGTCATTGCCATTTCTGCGCGTTCTAAAGTTCGGTAAAGACGACTGAGTGAGAGTAGCATAAGTCGGAGAGAGAATCAGCGAAACTTCAACTAATTTTAATTTAGCAACTAGAACTCCATGGGGATGTCGAG
>JAUBNZ010000203.1:0-21469 GCA_032355485.1 Bonnemaisonia californica
GCCCCCCCCCTCACAATGAAAATACGATAAAGACAATAAAAAAGCTCAGTGGTGTACATTATATGTTATGAAAATTAGGGATGGAAATGACACTTGTGACCAAAGGCCTCTCCACCCCTTGTTTATTTGTTTATTGTTTGGAAGGCCTTTACAGAAAAAGATGTACCCTCAGTGTAATGGCCACCTATAGGTACGAACGTTTCACACATTCATGTGCATATGTTGGTGCCGTTGATTTTATAACAGGTATCATAGTCTCCTGAGCAGTTCCTTACTCTCGGAAGGGAGACAACACGGTGCAGAGGAGAGCTGAAAAATTAGCATAAGAGCAACCATAAGCCCAGTAAGAACAGGGAGAGGGCAGAGTTACGAGTCGACTGGCCTGAGCCAATCTATTTCCCTTTTGAAAAGTCAGAATTTGTGGTGAATACGCAGCGTGGTATGCCAGGCGATGCGTATTCATGTACGATATGCGTTCTTCACGTTTGACATGGAAGTGAAGAATAGTTCTGCAATGATATCGTCGCTTTCACCAAAGGAAACGGTATTTTACAATATATTTCAAGTCAAGTTAGGTTCGCTCTAGTGTACATTGCACCAAAGTGTGCGTAAAACAACAAGTCACTGGTAGTCGTTGAACCGCTCTACTAGGTTGCCTTTTTCTCTGTGATTGCTCCATACTACACAACTGAATTCAGTTGAGGCGTAGTGCACATCACAAGAATGACGACCAGGAAGATTGAAAGCATGAGTAGTCCTGAAGCCCAACTTCTGCTCTGATAGCACACATTCCACAGAACCTTGGAGTAGGTACCGCTTTAACATTGACGCAGCCAAATATAACAACCAAACGCGCGCAGACAAACTGTCCATTCCCACAGAACCTGCTCTACGATTTATCATTCCTTCATTGCGTCGGCTGGACCCTACCGTACCAACACGTCGGACAAAGCTGTCCTGCGACCAGACCAGCCATCTGCGGATGGTATACTGCTGGACAAAACCCACACTTCCCGTAAGGCGTAGCCAGAATCTGCAGCGTAACATAACATAGCCGATTCGTCGGCGGCATATGCTTGTTCTGTTCGCCATTGGCCATACACACCTGGAGTCTCTGCGCAAACACAGCCTTTTGCGCAGGCGGTGCCTTCTCAACAAGATGCTTTAGCCACCTGGCGCTCATTCCAAAATTGCCCACTTGTATGTTCTTCTCAATGGCAACTTTCATCGCTGCCACCCGATGCTTTGGCAGAAGATGCTTCAGCTCCGCAAGGAACATTGTTAGTAACGCTGCCTCTATATGGCGACGGGCCGCATCTGGCGTCCCACTCTGCACCCGCGATAGCTCTGTTTCTAATACGGAATTCCGAATGAGGATTTTCTGCGCGAGCAAGTAGTTCGCGCATGTCACCACTTCACGTTCCCGTGGCGGCTGCAGTCGCGCCAGCTGCTTCAACATTACGGAAACTTGCTGTAGCGCTAGAGCATAGTTTCCTGACTGCATGGATATCGCGAATTCATTCATTTTCGCGCGGATCACACCATCCACCTCCGAATTTGCACCCGTCGCATTGACCCCAGGCAGGGTGGCGCCGGCAAGCGGTGCCTGTGAGGAAAGACGCGAGCTTTCCTTGATGCTCCCAAGGCCTGATATGTCAAACTCTTCTTCATCCGACCTCGCGATCAGCGATGGCGGGATGGGTGCAGTCTGTTGAGAAGCTACAAGAGATGTCAATACGGGCGCAACGGGAGGTGTCTGCTGCTGCACTGGAACCACAGGATTTTGGGGTAGGGCTTGCATTGCAGGGGAAGATCCGGACATCGTAGATGGCGGTAAGTTCGGGGATTGCATACTTGGAGACGGCGTGATTGGCGTCTGCATCGCTACGGGGTGCTGTTGCGACTGGTGTGAGAGTGGCGTACTTCGCGACCCGATGGATGAGCCTACAGATTGCGGAAGCGGGGGTAGTGCCGTAGACACGATCGGAGATGCCGATACGCCGTTGTGTTGCGATGGAAAGCTGCGCGTAGTTGACGAGCCTGTGGAATTTGCGGTGGATGGCACGGTGGGCAACATGGCAGGTGTTGCGGGCAACGACTGCTGCACCGAAGCGGCATGACTACCCTGGCTAGAAACTGCAGGACTCTCGATTGGCGGGGTGCCCAGAGTGGGGGTATCGCGACTTGGCGGTGGAGATGACCTCTCTGCAGCAGGTTCATCTGCGATTTGTAACGGAGTTGCTGTAGATTGGAGAGAGGGTGTAGCAGACTGGGAGCTTGTAGAGCGGAGTGTAGGTGCCCTGGGTCTCTTCTTCTGGCTTTCTTCGCCACGAATGAGATGTGCAAACCACTGCAGATCGCCGGATTCGTTTGGCAACGGGTGGCCGAAATCTGCCCATGCAAATACGGCGTCTGGGAGTTCCAGCTCGCCGAGGGAATCATCGAATGCCGAATTGATTTGACTACTCTCGCTCCCATACGACGCCACAGACTGTGATGCCTTATCCGATGGCACCCTGCGCGCAGACTTTTGGCTGGGGGGTAGTCGTTTCGCCTGCTGAGCGCCCGATCGCTCATCACCCGGACCTGTCACACTCTTGAAAGCATCTCCAAGCTTGCCCAACAAGCCCTTCTTCTTCTTCTTCGACTCCACCAGCGACGAGCGCCGGGTACCAGCTAGCGGCTGGGTCAAAAGTTTCGCCCGGCCGGAGCTTTTGGCCGGAAGAACAGAAGCATTCGGAAGGTGAATAGGCATCTCGCCACGCAATGCGTAGCCAGCATGGTGATAAACATGGGCAATGGAGGGCGGGGTCAGAGATACAAGAGCGTCCGCAACGGCGTCGACGGCAGTCTCAAGGCGCGAGAGACAATGGTCGACATCGAAGGCTATGTCGAATTCGGCAGGCCCTTCGTCCCAGATGACGATGGCGCGGAAGCGCGAGCGGACGACGCTGTAGGCAATGTAAGGCGGGCCGCCCCAGAGTGCGGCGACTTGTGTGACGGATTTGGTGAGGCCGCGGAGGGATTCGCAATGCTGGGAGAAGGAGGCTATGGTGTCGATTACTTGGTATCGGTCGGTGATTGATGTGGATAGGGTGCGAAGGACGATTGAGGTGTGGTTGGAGACATCGTATACTACCGTTGCCTTTATGCCCATGCTCGATGTATGCGGAAGCGGATGGGTCTGCGAAAGGATGCCGGTTGGGATGCGGTTGGCATGAACATTTTCGTGCGATGGATAGATAGTTGCAAGCTACAGTACAGACACACACACCACACACACCCTTGGGGATGAGTATTTCCTACGTACAGTAGCAAATGCGTACAGTAGCAAAAAAGTAGGAAACTTTTCTTCATACTACAAGTCGCCATGTTGTATCCCCTGCTAAAAGGTCAACGGCATACAGTGCGTTACTACTACCCCTTAGGGTACTGCTACTACCTTGTAGTTGGCAAGGTAGAGATACAACTTTCGAGCACATCTTAAACAATAAAAATGGGAGCAATTGCTTCCAGAGATAAATGGGCTCCGCTTGGATCTTTTCATGGCTCCCACATAATATCAAATATCAAGTAAATGCAACGCCTCCCGCATCTCCACAGGGCCCTTCGTCGCCCTCTTCACCACAATTTTAATCAACCCCTGTGCGCTTCCTCAAGCCTTCAACGTTACCTCCGCTGTTCCCAAAACCTTCCTCAGTAGAGGACAACAACCCAAAACTAAACAAATGTGGAAAGAGCAATGCGTACAGACTTTATACGCTAGCTTTGTAGACTCCAAGTGGGTACTACTATCTCCATAGGGCTCCTGCGGTCTTAGGATGGTCGGAGATAAAGAAATCGAGGCGCTTAGTTCAATATTTTCAATATTTTTGACAGATGCATGAGCTGTCAGATTGCGCACAACATGATGCCAGCGTGACGTTTCATCGACGAAAAGAATACCCCGCTGCACTTCAGAACTTATGCGATCACTGCTATTCGTGCCGTGGGCACTGCGTATAGGGCACGGTTCTGAAGCCAAACATCACATATGCGTCCTATTGCACATAGGACAACTGTACTAGTTTTCAAATTGCTCGCAGTCGCGGTAGGTGCCTTTGCCCATCCTCTGCTTTGACCTTTGGAGAGTAATAAGGTGTACAAGAGATTGTTAGAAACGCAGGCTTCCTGCGTGGGAAGTGGTAGACCTCCCGCATTAGTTCATCCGGGAGGCTCCGTGGGGAAGAAACTTTGCCTCCGCAATTTGCAGCTCAAGGTCCTTCACCCTTGCAATCCTTTGTTCACACTTCGTCATGCCGTAGTAGTAATCCAGGCCACTGCCAGAAACGGCAGCAAACACCAATGGAGTGTAAGTTTTGAGGTACACGGAGGCTGGCACAGAGAGCACCACGGCCGGAATGGTTAATGCCCAGGATGAACTAAGAATGCAGCTATTTGCATCTTTTCTGGCCTGTGATAATGACTTTTCCATCTCCGGAATGGACGGCTTTTGCTCGCTGGACGAGTTCATTGCGCGCTGGGCTTAGTCAGTAGTGCACCGGGGCATGCCCATGTGGCTGTCTCAGCTTTTCGCCGATCGGAGTAGAAAGGCAATTGTAGGCCGATGAAAGTTGACGCGTCAGCTGCAAAGGTAGATCTAGGACCAGTCGAGCTTGGCTTTCTGCTGCTGTCCACACGCGGGACCAGGGGTGGGAGCAGGATAATGGCTGTTACTGTCGTCGTCCACACTGTGTGGAGTCCACACTGTGTGGAGTCCACACTGTGTGGAGTCCACACTGTGGACAACCTCTTGATGCATACAATGCAACATCGAAAATGGGATAGAAAAACGATCCAGAAAAACAATATACAGTACTGTATGATACAACGTACAGTGGACTGTATCTACAGGTGCCGTTTTGCATGATCTCAAACTATGCCAGATTATTGCTCTTTTTTTATTAAATTTGTTTACTTTCATGATCACAATACGCACTCGTCACATTTGCTAAATCTAGGGGCCGTACCCCTGGTACCCCTGGTGTACCTCCGAGGCAGCAGCCCTTCTCCACATTCTGCAGAACTTTGTTACCTCTGGAGTCTATAGGGGGAACAAAGTTCTTCAGAGGTGACAAACCCATTCTCCCTGAACTCTCTCAGCCCATTCACGAAGCCATCCCATTTAATTCCTACCTTCCGAAGGTGTTCGTAACAGCTGGAAAAAACAGAAAGACTATCCACCGAAATCATCTGCGCCACGCTGGATATCTCTTACAATAGCGCACAATTATGGCATTTGCCTCTCCGAATTCCGCTTTACTATGTACAGCACCACGAAAGTCCTTCGTGTCGAACAAAAGCGAACCGACGCCACGTCGTCCACGCCTCTCGCAATGCTCCAGAGCGCACCCCTCACGCAGCACAATTACCGCACTTCTGATCGACTTTGAACCATCTGACTTTGAGATCCTCAGAATAGCAGGCCAGCAAGGCTACGCCACCATAACAGACTGGGAGTACTACGGCGCTCGCGATCCAACTTCCCCAACCCGCACAGTCGAACCCAGCGAACCTGCCGTTCGTCTCTATGAAGCCAAAATCGTTCGCGGGAAGCCATCCATGTACAATAGTCGCGTGTTATTGAAGGAGTTTCTAAAAGGCGGAATGCAGCTTGGGGTGAACGAAGCAGAAGCCTATGAGATATTGTATCAGGCCGATGGTATGGGTGCAGACCCAGACATCGTTCCAGTTGCAACCTTGCTGGGAACATTTATCACAGATGAGGCTTTCGGCACGATGAGCTTTGCCTCGGCGTGGACAAACCGCTTTCCACAGTCCCCGGACCCACCAAAAGTCGGCGCACCTTTCCTGGTGTTTCGTTGGGAGGGCATGATGACCGGGCTGAATGCCGCCGCCTCACCAACATCGAATGAGGATATTGGGACCAGATTATTAGATAACTGGTTTCCTAGTAATCTCCTTCAGAGGAAAACTATATATATCCGCGCATTCATGGAGAAGGCCATCGAAGCATTGCTCTATGTGCATGCAACTGGCGGCATTGTGCATCGCTCTGTGGGACTGGCGAGCATAATGGTTAATACCGTTGAGTATCGCCTGGCGTCAAGTCTACAAGTCAAGCTTCGCGATTTTGGCTTCGCCAAACCTGTCAGTGCCCTAGCTGTTGGGAAGGACTTGGAAAAAGCTCGAGAAGCAGGTGCAGTCTCCCCTGTTACCATCGCTAACTTTTATTTCGCGGAGGATATTTATGCATTAGGGTACGCTTTCATGGAACTCATCTTCTCCACATTCAGCGGAAGGCCAGTTACCCAAGATAAGTTCAAAAGCCTGTTTGAGGACACTTTCGCCCTGGATATTGGTCCCTTTCGGGATTTCTGTGCGGAGGATCCGGACTGGACATCAGCTGTTGAATTCCTGGATCAAAACAACGGGGCGGGCTGGGAGCTTCTTAAAGCAATGCTAAGCGCGAGAAGCACTTTCGCTACCATATCTCTGCAGAAACTACAGGAAGCTATGTTCTTTAAAGCTCGTAGATAGACAAGGTATAGGTTGCCGGAAGGCATTGCTTGTTAATGTACAGTTAGTTTATTTTCGTGGCATATAGACTGGGGGCGGTTCAGCAAACGGAAATCGTTCTACTCCTGGTGGCGGCGATAGATGTAGACAAATCCAAGGTCTAATGGCGGATTCTGAGAGACGGCAACTTTTGAGTCATTGAATAGCACAAATCGTCCATCTTTCTTGATGTGCGCAACATAGTGGCCACACGCCGTGTTGCTGCCGAGATGACTTACAAAACCCAGCAAGTCATATTTTGGCATCCCGTCGAGGAAAGTGATGTCGTCAGAGGCATTGCCCTCGCCAGCTTGGCCACTGGCTCCCGCATCTCCTTCTACTTCGGCCACAGCAGCATCGAGATTGTCCGTATGACTAAACAACCAGTCTGCAGCTCTCTCCACAGAACCCGAGGTGGCCTTGAGAGATGCTTTCGCCTGGGAATCTGTGAATCCCATCGCTGTTAGAGAAGAAATTGCCTCCGCAGGGAATTCTTGAGCCCCAGTACCAGATGGTACTTTCGCGTTTGCCGAAGCCGCTTCAGGTGGATCGTTAAATCCAGGATCCTCCATATGCGCAAACACCCATTCCATGCTCGCTTCAGTGCTGGCATTTTGGGTGGCTATCGCCGCGCGCTTGGACCCATTCTCGGAAAAACCCATGGCAACCAACTGGCTCACAATACTCGGATCTGGAACAACAGCTGATGAAGCAGCTCCAGCATTCACCTTTGCAGCACTATCTTCAGAGAACAGTTGCTCACCGTCAGTTGGGCCTGTGCCGCGAAAATCATTGAGGTCTAACACATCCGGCATAGTAACAGAAGCATCCAGCTTCCGGGGCGTCCAATCTTCAGCCAGATAATATCTTCGCAAATGAACAGTAAGATATTCCGGAAAAGTTTGCAACCTCGTCCTCTTCAGTGCCGGACCAGACTTCCCAGTCACAGGGGAGGTGAAGCCTTGCACAACCTCTGGATCGAAAAATCTCTTGAGGCAGGCGGAAAAGGGAACCTGCAGTTGCACCGGAGTAGGTTCAGCTTTTTCATCGCCCTCGACTTTCATTCTCTTCTTGGTTTGCTCTTCAAACTCTTCAAATTGGGTCCTGTTAATTGCAGCCTCTACATCAATTGGTAAGGAAAGCATGTTCTCGGAGCGATTGGTATACATGACTTTGCCTGATTGCATATCCTCTATACGGTCCTCAACCTTAAAACCAAAAAGTGCAGCAGTTGGAACAAAGTCGCCGTTTCCTTCTACTGTGTCACTCAATCTCACCCTTCCAGATCGTTCCGCTCTTGCAATCCTCTCCAAGAAGTGCTGGAAATATTCGCTCGCGTCTTGCTGTTGTCCGCCTACGAAGTCTTGGTGTCCCTTGCCCACCCAGTTCTTGAACATAAACGGACGAATAGAACCGTAATCTTCATTAGGTTTGATCGATGATAGACTCAATCCGTCTGGAGCATGCTCATCTCTTTCGTACGTTGGTATGGGCTTGGCGTACTTATCCGACAAAAGTCCAACAGCAAGCTTGGACATCATTGAAAGGCCATCTTCGGCAGGGTCATGAGGCGACGACGCAAGAATAGTTTTGGACTTGTCCTTGAATCGGGTCTCTAATTCTGGCATCGCAAACAATATCTGCATGATTGATGCTAAGTAACAGCTGTTTCCAAGATTTTCCATCCCAATGTAGCCCGGACCATGTAATGGCTCAAGTTCTGAGCCACTCTCAGTAATCTTATCAAACTGATACGAGGCATTCAGATCTATTTGAAGCTCCGTCATTGTCTTTTCAGTTTTCTTCTGCTGTTGCATATTGATACCCCAGTGTACAAGATGATCCGCTAGATGTGGGTCAAGTACCATATCATCCTCGTCAGGGGCATAAGAATACACATCGGCGCCATCCGGAGTAATAGTGCCTAATTTAACAGCAAGCGGGTACTTCTTTCCAGTGTTCTCGTAGTGTGTCAAGGCAGCACCCGTACCTCCGCTGCCATCCCACGCCTGGCGTCCAGACCCAATGTGGCCTGTAGACAAATTCAGCCATAGGTTCTCCGTCATACCGGATTCCTCACATTTCCATTTGCGTGGATCTGGAGAAACTTTCTTCCCATTGCCCAGCTGCGGTAGGTCCTTCGCGTAACGGGATACCTTGCGATCTTCTTCCTCCCATGCACTGGAAACCTGAGAAGACCGAATGAAACCTGGGTGTTTGAGAATAGCATCTACTGACATTGTAACTATGGTCGGGAGAGATTGAGACGGAAAAGGAACTTCGTGGAAATACGGAAGTACAACAACAGCGTATGTTGTGTGCGTTTCATAGGCCCTGGTATCAAGGTCAAAACCACCCTTCACGCCAAGGGCGAGCTTCGAAGGAGGGGCAGAGGTATCATTTTGGGCGGAATTAGTAAGAGTGTCAGGGGTTACAAGGCGCTTCCGGAGTTGCTTGAGGTAAATCGGGTTTCCATTACGGGCAAAGTCATCGCGAAGATGATCCAAGCTAAAGGATTGCCAGGTTGTGAGAGAGGTGAAGAGACCAGTTGGACTTTCTGGGGTGTCGAAAGAGAACATGCACTCATCCTTGTAAACAAGGTGCTGGGGATCAGGAACCCTGACGGTGGATACTGCGGCTTGGATCGCATCTGCCATGTCTGGATGTGGTGGTAGGCGATGAGTTTCTTCGAGGGGTTACCGGCGGTGGATCAACGCAGGCGACCAAATGAGAAGACGGTCTCAAATGCAATAAAGAAACGTCGATTTGGATGGAAAGGTTTTGGAAACGAGCGTGGAGAAGCAGTAAATGGTGTGCTGGGCGACGGAAGAGCTGCAACCGCGGTACTGTTCCTACGGGCGGATTCAACATGCATCCGACCTGGCGATTTGGTGCTGGAAGGGTGGCCTCGCCAAGCGCCATCACACTCAAAATTGTGTACTGTACGTAAAGCTTAATCATGAGTCTGTGTGCCGTACAGTACGGACCAGCAACGGTAAAGTACCGAACAGATCCCAATTTGGTATTGGTATCTACAGTACAGAGTACGGTACTCTGTACAGAAATCGGATGAAAAACACAATAACAAATAACATTTCAAGTTAATTCGATAACTTTCAATCGACACTACAGTACTGTACTGTAGTGTACAGTATTTACTATCTACGACACTAGTAACTGCATAAGACACACAACTTCCGTTAGTATATGTATTAGAGGCTTTAAAGCTCTAATAGACCTTTTTAATTAGCAAACATATACCATTAACCCGTTGTACTGTACAATACAGTACCTACTGTACAGTACACATATACAGTAAATTAGTAATGTACAGTACTATATGTTACCTTTCTTTAAAGGGTACAACTGTATCTTTCGGTATACACGGGGTCACACAGATATTGATGTTTGATGTTTTAACATAATGTTCTTACTAAAAGAAAGTCATCATTTATGAGACCATGACACCTAAATGGTGAATCTATGAGCCCCTCATAAATGACCACATATCGGTCGTGCCGGCAGTGCCAACTCGGCAGTACGTCGGCAGTGCCAGCCGATAAGTTGCTGTTGCTCAATACTTAACTTTCTCCAGTCCTGTTGGAACACTGCAGATTACTTGTTTGCAGAAAAATTGCTAAGGCATTCAAATTTGTAGTACCTTGTACTCTTCATACTCAGTGTTAGCTAAAGCCATGCAGCTGATGCCATAGTCTTATTCCACCAAGGCGCAGAGCACAATCTGCAACCTCAGCAAATTAGGTTTTGACGTACCCACATGTTCTTCGACAAACATCTCGAAGGAACATAAAAGGGGACGATTTCCTCTTATGGTCTTCGCCTTTCTCCCTACTATGAA
Organism: Bonnemaisonia californica; assembly: GCA_032355485.1. Taxonomy (NCBI): domain Eukaryota; phylum Rhodophyta; class Florideophyceae; order Bonnemaisoniales; family Bonnemaisoniaceae; genus Bonnemaisonia; species Bonnemaisonia californica. The sequence continues at coordinate 10,418 of JAUBNZ010000203.1, forward strand.
TATCTGGCTCATCACAAGTGCAATTCCTCTGAAGGCCTATAGCATGTTCGCTACAGCATGTTTGCTGCGGGCCATGGATAGTTGATCACAAAATTGCCCTCAAACATATGCTGTGTCGCCGCTGCGGCTAGTGTCCGACGGAGACACTTCTTGAGCATAGGTTTCAGTCTTGCTCACTGCCTCCAAATTCATTACTTAAAGACAGAAAGCTTCCTTACCCATGCCGTATCCCTCCTCACAACTTCCAAACAGAGCAGAAGACGACAGTCGAAAATCAAATTCCACTATCCCAAACTCTCAACAGCTGTTCATATCCTGCAAAAAATGCATACAATCATTGCAGATCCGGGTCTTGAACAGGCACGAACAGTGAGCAAGAAGGTTGTTCGACGGGTCTAGGGTACTACTCGAGGCTTGCACGCCTGACAGTATTCACTATTGAGATAGTACTACAAATGGCTGTCTTCATCACGAAGAAACTAAAGATGCTCTGATATCGGGTGACGAAAAATGCTCAATTTCGTATCTCCGAATTCATTTTTGTACGAACCAGGTGAACGGTTATTAGGATGATGCCAGCTTGACGAAACGATGGCTTGCACTTGTGCTGGAACCAGGAGGGGGGGCATGTTGTCGAATATTTGCATCATCTACGTAGACATCGTATGCAGCTGCGCTTCTCAGCACTTTCTGGCTCTGAAATGATGTCGGCCCGGAGGTACATGTATATGTTTAATGAATCTTATGCTGTGCTGTGAAATCTGATATCCAAAATCATTCGGTCGGTTATGCTAGTTTCTTCAGGAGATATCCGTATGAACGTTGCTGATCTGATTTATCTTAACATGCCGAAGTGAAAGTAAATCGCGTATCATTTGAATACTTTGCACAAGATAAGTAAGACAATACAGCAGCATAGCTTTACTCTGCCCTGCCCTGGAATTCACATGGTATAAAAAAGGAACAGCTTGATGGATGCTACGCGTTCAATACCACCGGCATCCGGACATATATATCCTTGAATACCCCCGGAAGATTGTTGTAGACAGGGATTCTTCGGTTGACAAACGCAGGATTAGCTTGATCGCTATGTATTTTGCTAGAAAAACGAGTTCTCTGCAGGACTGAAATTGTTTATGACCCTGTTGCGGGTACAGAGGCGTACTAAACTCAGTTTCTCTGCAGTACGGGAGTCGAACGGCGGACATATAATGGTAGCATGGAATTGCTTGAGAGGAATGTCGTTCTGAAGAAGGGGCCAAGAATTGGTGAACACGTAAAAGAACCTAACCCAAATTAAATTTCATAGACTGGTTTTGGAGTAAACAGCAACCCACATCCTTGATGGAAAAAGCTTTCAGCATGTGCGTTTCAAACAGCGTCTTACAACAGCCACTAGCAAGAAGCTCTAATGCCCAGCAAAGTGTAATTTCTTGGTGTCAAAGCAATTATCGACACGGCATATACGACCCTCTCTGAAGGTAATCAGGTCGCAGACGACTATCTCATCAGCATCTCGTAACTTAATCCAATTTAACATCATGATACGCCCTTCGCCTATTTCAGAGACGGCTTCGACACGGATAGACGTCAGGAATTTCTTCGCATACTCCGACAAGCTCTCTGCAACCGCTTCACGTCCAGAGACGGGAAACATGGCGTCGTTCATGACCATGTCGTCTGTAAACATCTGCATTGCTTCTGAGAAGTCGGCATTCGCCTGAGCTAACACGTACGCATGTAGCAATTTCCCCTCGGTAGTTTTGGGCAGAGTGACGTTCTCGAAAGGATTCATGGTACAGAATCTGCGGGAATGTTCGTTCTATTCCTTCGTGATCTGTGGAGTTGGAATCGTTATGCTGCGCTTGGTTGTGCTGGTTGGCACTGGAGTGGAGAGGAGCAGCACAGTTTAAGAAAAGGGATATGTCTCTCGTGGAAGCCCTCCACGACTCCGAAGGGTGGTTCGTAGAGACTATGGTGATGGCCAAATGTAGAAGCTGAAGAAGCTGTAGCAGCTGTAGAATGTGAGTAGCATTGGTAGACTGTGCTGGACAGGGGTCCTGTGCTGGAGAGGGGTCCTGTGCTGGACAACGCAGATTGATCCCCGGCGGTAAATCGTGATCCTATAACATTACACACTCTTCTCTGAAGACAATATATACATATGCATCTAAAATGTAGATATTTAGATTCTAAATTAAATTAATATGCCAGGGCATCTATTTTTGATGATGAACGAGCCTGACAAGTAGGCGAACTGACCTGTACCGGTGTCATATCCAATAATATTGCGTATTATGGAAGGGCTCACCAGGTATCGAAACGGTTCAATTTTAATTGGTTTTGAAGGCATTCAACAACAAATGAGATACGTGATGCGTCGCTTGCATGTCGGGCCAAGTCCTCAATCCGCAGAGCCCCAGCATGCGGACTCCTCATACGTGTACAATACATACTACAGTACTACGGTACTGTAGTTCTCTGACAAGTCTGTGGCGCACTTTCGTAAGTTGTAAGTTACACGCCAGCAAAAGCCACAGCGGGTCAGTCTAAAATTGAAAAAATATGTTTAATCTATCTTGGGGTAATACCCCCAGGAAATTCGTTCCGTGGTCATTTTGTAGGAGGACATGTGGCAACACTCGGAGAGAGATACACCAGAGGCACTTCACTCGTGGATATGGAAATACTTTTGGACCACTCGCGGGACAAACTGCGGGTCAACTCAAGTGGACCAAAACTTAAGACAGGCGTTGCGAGCGGACGGGGGTTGGGAGGATGCCCCCGACGGGGGCGGGAGGGGGGGGGGGGGTTGGTTGTTTCCTTATTTTGTTTATTAGGGTAACTACCCGATCTATCATAGATGATCTTCCCTTGTACGCTGCAGTAGAGTTTACGGCACTGTAGCTTTCGTACGAACACTACGAAAAACGAGAATTTTGGGGCCCCCCACAATTTTACCACAGCACACACTGGAAAGTTCAAATTCTCAAGTTTGGGGGTGCCCTCGTATCCAGATGAATTATACTCTGCGAAAAGAATCCGACATCGCTCACCATAGCAACACAGCGTATCCCAAGTGAAGCAATGAGACTAGTCATCCAGAAGGTATCTCAAGCCTCCGTGACCTCTGCTGTGGAGGGACACGCAGGTCAGACAGCTGAGATCGGAAGAGGCCTTTGTGTCCTCGTAGGTTTTGAGAAGGATGATACATCAGCGGAATGCAAGGCAATGTGCAAACAATTGCTGAAACTGCGCCTCTTCCACAGCGATGATATTACCGAAAACAATCAGAGATGTACACAAACCATGGGTCAAATTGGTGCTGACTTACTGCTCGTCTCGCAGTTCACATTATGTGCCACTTTGAAGAGCGGAAGGCCTTCATATCATCGATCGATGTCCTCAGAGCCTGGTGTTGTTATGTACAACGAATTTGTTGAGTTGTGCAGAGAAGGCATGCGGGATACATATGGTGCTGTTAAAACAGGTGTATTTGGTGCGATGATGCAAGTGCATTTGGTCAATGAGGGACCATTCACACTTTGTCTCACATGCAAGGAAGGAAAATGCACTACTTGGTAGCTGACATTCCAATCGTAGCATCGAGCGTATGTGATTTACACGTTTAGTTTGGGGTATATCTCAAGCGCATAGTGCTATCACAGATGGTACCGACGGGAGGGGGGAGGGGCCTTTGATTTCGGTTATAGATATTCTTCCACGGTTCTTCCACTCTATGTAAAGTAATGTTTCACATTCCGTCTGTCTTGAACCCTACTGGTAGAATTCCTCAACCTCCAGAGGTATCTACCAGTAGGGGTTCAAGACAGACGGAATGTGATAGAGAATTATAGAGCTTTTATTTTGCATGCCTTAGGGTTCATCGAACTCACCATTATGCTCCAGGTGCATTAGAAACAACAATACCACTTTCAACGAGGATTTCCTTTTCTTTATGTAGAAAAGCAACGAATTTTACAGGTTTCAAGATTATATCCCGTGAAGAAGTCTTTTGGATTAACCGAACTGGTTGTGTTCGGGAAAAGGTTGGAACCCAGATATCCTCTTACGTGGAACGTTCTGCGTAAATGAAAGAGTTCGAAATTTTTGACCTTCAGGCTTCAAATATCATACCCAGCATTATTTTCCGCTGTCTGGCTGAGCGACACTAATATATGGTCGGTGACACATGCTTTCAACAAACGCGTCATCCTTGAGATGATGAAGAAATCGCACAGCAGGGTTGTGCCCTATTACTTTATTACCCCTCGGTACTACTTGCTGTCAAAGTAGAGTGTATTGCCTCACTGCACTACTTATCATAGTCATACTGTAAGCTCCTTTAAGTTCGGATAATATGATTCGGGAACACCCACCATCGCCGTCGACGGCGCTGGTGCGTGCAGTTCGTCACATATTTAAGTACTACCTACTGAGCTAGACGTAGTGTAGAAGGGAGTTAGGATCAAGAACAAGTAAACGCTGTAGCACCCGATTGGATCTCTACCTATCTCTTGTTACCTCGCTCAGGGTCGTCTGCCCTAGCCAATCCCCTTCTCGTCCTCCCCTTCGCTCCCTTCTCTTTCCCTCTACTCCATACCGTACTCTACTCTATCCCTATCCATTAACGCGAGTGACCAAGTCAACACCGCTAGCCACACGCCAGATCGTACTAGCGTGAGCGGTATGACGCAGCGCGGAGATATTCTGTGACAATCCGGATTCAGCGTTATCCCTTGCTCTGCTTCTCGCCAAATCACCCGTCAAGATGTCTACAACTCCGACAATTGCATCGACCTTGGCGTACTACAATCGCCTCAAACGCCGCGCCAACTCCTCGAAGGCTTCCTCGACACAAGCCAAGAGGATCGTTGAAGCCGCCATAGACATTTTGGACGTCTATGGGCTTGTTGAATCAACGAACGCAAAAGGTGTTACTGGAATTGTGATGCCCACTGTCTTGGAGTTGCTCTGCGCTATAAAGTGCGACTTACCTTCACCCCAAGAAGTCTACAGTCCATAGTTCTTCAGAAAGCCGCTCTTCCCCATTTATCTTCTCAAAGAGGTGGCAGTACTCCACGGCTGTTTATCCGTGAACAATGAAATCGTCCGCGAATTGCATCTTTCTCCAGCAGAGGCCCTGAATGAGAACATCCAGACACATGTCTGGTTCGTTCAGCTACTTGACAGCACCGTTGGTATTAAGCAGCAGGTGGTTGAATGTACAAATTGACACGAGGGTCATTGAAATACGCAATTTAAGACTCACCTCAGGAAACAGGCTGTGTAAAGGGATTCTCAGACATGGAGGATGACCAAGCCCAGGCCCCTGTTTCTGCTCTGCCCGTGCCTGGCCCGGTTCCTGGTGCTACGGTTGTATCACGAAACGTTAACGCATCGGTTGCAGTTACAAAACCTATTCGTAACTCACGTATTGCTGCTGAAATTCAAGGAAAATACTTTCCGGTTTTGGATCCCATCTCAATAGATCTTCTGCTACAGATCAGTCTTCTGGTATCTCCCTTCAAGAAGTTCCTGCCGTTCCTTGCAACCAAAGTGGCCAAGAATCCTCTTGTAACCGCTTTGATGCTCCCTATCAACGCCTTATGACGACTCTCGGAAGGCCCACAGAGTCACAAAGACTTTAAAGGGATTCAGTTCACCAGTGAGTTATCCCAGTATATTGCGCTAATGCTCCGCGACAAAAAGGTTTGATCCCGTCAGAACAAACCGAGCCCTACCGAACAAGCTGATATTTTTTTCAACTCTCGGGCAGATCCCACTAGAATCTTCTTCTTCAACAATGATGATGACTCAATGACCATGGCAGAGATGGCAGAAATGATTTTGAAGGAGTACAACATCGAAGAAAGACAGATCAAGGTGCGATACGTTCTCGAGAAACTGACGTTAGAAAAGGTCATGGAAGACCAGGAGCTTGGAACCGAGGCTGAAGTTCTTACACACCTGGTCGATATGGTCTATATTCTATCTCCGCAGTGCCCACCTGGGTTCCGTGAAGTGTCCATAAGATCTTCTATCTACGAAGGGCAGTTTATGGTTTGCCCTGGGCTACAACACCCATCGGCAGTATCACGACTGGGCGTTACACGTTCAACAACTTCGTGCTGACGCTCTGGGAATATCTGCAGATCAACGAGGAGGTGAACAGAGCTTCTGGGAGAGTTTACCGACAAGGTACTCCAATGCATCGAAGACGCTCTACCAGCAATACGGTAGGCCTCCGAGGTCTGTACAGAAGTATCCGAATAGCTCTATATCAAGGTCTAACGTACGAACCCGCAGCTCTTGATTCAGGAAGCCCATGAATCGTTCCCCTTCGTTCGAATAAGCTCGTCGACGCTCTGTGTGCTACAAGTGCTGTGAAAAATGAAGCCCCGGTCATCGTTGTGCCCCGGGTGCCGCCCAAAAGTACATCCACAACCGCCTGAAGAGTGGTGCTCACCCTGTGTATCTCATCGCTAACATTCTCCTATAAATGGAGGGATATAGCGAGAAACATGAAGATGCGTCTGTCGATGATCATGACCACCCTGGTGAATTGCATTACACCACTGCTTCCGCCGTCAATTTATTCGACGATGTAATGGCTGCCGCTTCACAGCCCAATGAAGAGAGTCTTGCTGAGACAGTAGATCAATCTGCAATGATCAGCTATTTGAACTCTAATTTGGGTAATCACATCGGCTCAAACGCCGATGAGACCTTGAAGGTAACGCAGGAGGATTTTTAAGAGAGGCGACGATGGCCTTTGCCTCAACATCTTCGCCCATCTAGGGTGATTGCTTCCCACAGAACTACACTCCCGAGGCGCAAGTCCAATCCCGTAAATATTGAATTCAGCCATATCCACATCCCCCAATTAGTCTCTGAGCATCGAAAGAATCGATCAGAAGGGTTTTGTGTGGATATTGTAGCAACTTCTTCCGTCATTGGTAGCAAGGAGCTCAATCTGATCTCCAACAGACGCAGCTGTCGAGTTCCAGCTTTGTCGAAATATTCCAACCGGTTCCGTTTTGGTGTCGCCACCTTTGCTTCCCTCGGCCGTGTCAAGATCCAACTTGATACTCCGCCAGGCATTAAACCAATCTACGTGGAACACGATGTAATCCCTCCAGGAATTCCTGTCCTCCTTGGAATGGACATCCTCGACGGCGAGTCGCTCATCGCTGACAAAGTTGCAAACCGCCTAACTCATCGTCGGACAGTTCCAACTGAGGATGGAAACATCACATTCGTCGACGTTTGAAGCATTCCTCTTCGTTGTTCCAATTCTCGACATGTGTATGTTGACATGAGCGTCCCCGAGTTCATTCACTTCACGAGATCACAACTCGCAAAATTACATGGTCAATTCATTCATCCCTCAGCCATTAAGCTTTTCAACCTGCTTAAACGTGCAAGACCTGAGGAGGCTCTGCCGAGACTCTAACCACACTCGAGGAGTTGGTCAAGCGATGCGATACATGCCAAAGAATGCAGAGAGCCCCGACTCGCTTCCGAGTATCCTTTGGGGCCGAAGAGGTTCGTTTTAACGAACGAATCATGCTATATATTATGTATCCAGATGGAAAGCCCGTCCTGCATATCGTCGATGAAGGCAAACGTTTCAGTGCTGCTCGGCTGGTCCCAGATGTGTCCAGCAAGACAATCTGAACGGCAATCGTTGAATGCTTGGCAGCCATCTATACTGGTCTTCCGAACCGCATGCTCGTTGATCAAGGTAGGGAATTTGGGCACTTGTTCGCCCACATGAGCTCAGCGTATAATGTCGAAATTGAATGGACTGGAATCGAGGCACACTCGAGCCTTGGTGTTGGAGAGAGGTACCATCAAACTCTTCGCCAAAATTATCGTAAGATAATGTTCGAAAATCCCAAAACTCCTAACTTATCGTAAGATAATGTTTGAACACCCCAACACTCCTACAGCTCTAGCTCTCTCCCTGAATGGGAAGTCCATGAACGACATTCTCGGACCTGAAGGACTAGTCCCTTCCGATTTAGTCTTCAGTGAATTCCCGGCTGTCTTCACTCGCTCTGAGACCCCTTCTGCTAGAGCAAAACTAAAAAGCCTAGCCGCCGTAGCTCACTCTGTGTAGGAAAAATCGCCGATTGTCCCAGAATAACGTCGGCTGACGTGGGGAAGGGTCGGGAAAGGTACCGATACCTAGTGAGTCCGCCAAAACTCGCGGATGCCGGCTGGCATATGGGCAACAAGTGTGCCAGGCCCGGGGCCGCGCACAGCAATGCAATTTTTAGTTTTTAGCTACGTCAGTTATGACAAGATACGAACGTCGGCCATGTGTAGATTTTAGTCACTTGGGACCACAAGGGCCAAGTGACCCCCGCAGGACCAGTTGAGGTCCTGTAAGACATAGTACTTAAGTAGCCATTAGGGTTGCTTCCACAGTACTGTAAAGAATCAACAGACTCAGGGTTAGAAAGCAGAGGTCGATTTTGACAGCCCAATAAACCGTCCGCGTGCTCGCTTTTCTCCCTTCGCCTACGCACCAACGCACGCTTGCGACTTTCCTAACTCCCCGTGGCCACCTCCAGTCTCACCTTCAACAACTGTCGCGAGACCCAAGACGTAAACCCCCCTTGTGCACGAGTGTCCCTCTGCACATAAGCTCCGCTGAGCATCTATCTCCCTAGCATTATAGCCTCTGGTGGGTACTTACTCCACTGTACCACGCTACCATTCCCACTAAAGACTTGGACACAACCCCCCTTCACCGTCTACCTTGCTTCCCTTACTCACGCCGCCGTGTTCAATCAAAACTATCCGAACTCCGTGTAGCTGTCGGTCCTACCCATTTTACACTCGTACGACAGCTGTCGAAACTAGTCTCTAGTCACTTAGAGAGCCGTTAGTTTTTTCCTCAGGTTCCGTGCGCATGAGCTACAAATCACCTCCGTGGCTGCTATATCGGCAGTCATGGCTGGCTTGTAGTACGTTTGACACAATTTCTCCTACATCCTGGTTTGTCGTGGATGACCCGCTAGTAAACTGCGATGTGTCAAGGCCAAGAGCGCGGACGGACCTTCTTCGGCACGACCATCTGAATGGATCCTTCCAGAGGGGCGTGCCGACGAATTAATCCGTCCTTGTCCTCAAAGAAGGCGGAGTCCGAGGTGGGCGACCATCCGGAAACGATGTTCGCATAGTACTCATCTTCCGCCTGTTCGGACCGTCATACCTCCCCCGTGACGGGGAATAACGACGGTACCGTGAAGTTCATTAATGGGATCTCAGTTCCCTCAGACCTCTCCATCATTTCCGGCGTCCGCGCCTGATAGGGATCGAAGAAGCCAAGCGCGACATCTTCATCTTCGTCCTCTTCTTCCCGTCTGAGATATCTGATATCCCTCTGTTCTCCTCCTTCCCTTCGGAGAAGGAGGAGGCATTGGATCTCGTCCTCGAGGGGGTGTCGTGAAGTCCTTCTGTGGGGACTCTTGACATTGAATTGGGTACTTGGTGGACTCTCCCGGCACGATACGCCATTGTGTATTCGAACTCGGAGAGTCTCAACCTCCCCCTCATCAGATGGCCCGTCGGCTCGTGTATGCTCATGAACCAACGCAAGGCGTCGTGCTCCGTCCGGAGCACAAAATTTGTGCGCTCGAGATATTGGCGGAGGGTGGTCACTGCCCACACGATTGTTGCAGCTTCCGAGTAAGAATCTCAGATGCGTTCGCGTCACCGGGAACGTTGCCTTGCGGATGGCTTCTGTCGACTTCTGCGCCACGGCTATCTTGCCTGGGAACACTACGTGCCCCAGTTAATCTACCGGCGTAGTTGCGAACTGGCATTTCGCCAACTTAAGGGTAACCCCGGCGGTGCGCAGGAGTCCGAAAACTTTGTTACCGTGACCATACTGTTCCCCCGTTGTACGGGAGAACGATATGAATTCATCGAGGTAAATAAGGCAAGTCTGCCGGCGTACCCCTGATAGTATCACGTCAATGGCATGTTGGATGGTTGCCGGCGCGTTCTTGAGTCCGAACGGTAGTTGCCAGAAGCGTTACGTCGCCATGTGGGACGTATAATCTGTCTTGTCCCTATCGGTTTCGGGCACTGCTATCTTCCAGTAGCCGGATTTGCAGTCGATCGTGGTGAAAATGGTTGCATCGCCTAACTAGTAGATGCAATCATCCATCCCTGGCAGTGGGTATGCGTCGGATACCGTCAGCCCATTGACCTGACGGTATTCTACGCAAAAGCAAAGCTGCCCATCTTTCTTGGGAACAAGAAGGATGGGACTAGCCTACAAGCTTATGCATGGTTCAATGAATTTCTTCATAATCATGCGGTTTATCTCTTCGGAGGCTAATTGTCTCCGAAGAGGACCCATGCGGTATGGTGCTAGGCACAGAGGCCTAGCACCTGGGAGGACGTCTATGCGGTGTTCTATTACGCGTATGTCGCCTAACGAACCATTCCACATTGCGAAATGTTCCGTTAGCAACATGCGTACCCGGGCTCTCACGTCCGGCTCGAGGTATTCGAGGTCTATCTCCTCGTTCCAGTCGCCCTTCTAAGTCAGATTGGAAGTGGAGTCTAGTTGCGATTTATTTCCCGGGAGGTCTCCGGCGGGGCTCCCTCCTCAAGAGCGGACGTTCCGGCTGCCACTTGGGTCGGGACCTCTGCTTGAGGCGTTGGTTCGCGCATCATGGTAACCACTGTGGCTTCCTATTTCCAGGAATCCACGGGTTCCACCTCGACTATGGAAGGATTAAGGAACGCTAATGGTTTATGCTGTGCGTAACCCATTACGGTACCTTTCAGCCGGAACCTCCTGGGGTCCGAGCATTTTGTTACAATCACCGTGAAATCCTCGTTAGGCACTATTTCTCTCAATCCGTTCGTTTAAACGAACGCGGTGGCGTTGATAGATCGCGTCCTTTGGTTCGAAGTAGTACAGTCCTCCCCCCTTCATATGCACTGGCACAGATTTTTGGGATTGGGGAGGTATTGTGATCCCTCCTGCGAGACATACCGTGTGGGCGGCATGGTCGGGTGATC
>JAUBNZ010000204.1:0-21463 GCA_032355485.1 Bonnemaisonia californica
CTGCGCCGTGCACCTCTGAGGTTACCACGGTGCGGGGCCCAGTAGCCCCAGCCGCATATGGCTGGGTACTACACTCAGGGGCGCATGACGCTGGGGTACGGCGCAGAAGTTACGTACCCCCTTGCAGTGCGTTTCTTAACGGGCGGAATAATTATTTAATTTTTCCACGGACACACGTGCACCTGAGAGTGCATGCGTACCCGGGATGGGGACTTATAGGCCAGATCGGTACGGACTGTGCCGGAATCTGTATTCCCCCACTCCCACGTGTACACCGTTGAGTATAAGTGTGCACGAGGGGCCAGGACGGCTTACAGTTCTGAGTCCAAAGGGGCACATTAGTGCCCCAGGACCAGCGCAGCCGGACCTGAGCCCCCACAAACTCATCTTCCATGACTGCCAATGAGCGGCCAACAACGTCTGCGGCACCCATTACAGTACAGCCGGCCGACGCCTCGCAGGGCTGCCCTCCTAGCCAAGCACCAGCCACTCCCTTTCAGGGCACCGGTGGACGGTGGTGCGTGCGGCTCTCTGTAAGCCACGTGTACAGAGTGCGTAGCCACTCCACCTAAGGCGGTACTATTGGCCTAAATTATGTAGTTATTTAGTAGTGTGAGCAAAGGGATTTAGATTAGTATTTAAGGGATTAGCTAAGGAATATCCCACAACTAAAGAGTCAGCGAAGACGTCCCATTTGACCTTACAACTCAACCTTGCGGAAAAGTACGTCTCGAGCCGTTCTCCATTACCTTCCCCTAAAAAGGAAGGCATCAGGTCGGTTAGCACCAGCGTGGCTCCACGTCGACCTCACTGCCCACGTCCGCCAACAAAACTACCATCCGGGCAACGCACCATACGCTGTGCGCCGTTAGCTTTTATCCATCCTATACCCCCTTTCTCCCAGGCACGACCGCATTCGTGGTCGTGCCTCCCGAATCCCTAGCCGACCTACCCATCCCACTGGGGGACAGCCACGCCGGTGGGAGGTTCACTAGCAGCGCTCCAAGAATACCTTCTCTACGACCGTTGCCGGCCCTGTTCGAGTGGGTATTCCACCTCGAACACCCTGACTCACCCCCGCGGGCGAGCCAGAGTGTTGAGTTGCAGCCTCAGTACTTCCCATCCCGGAGTCGATAGGAAATAATTTGCTCTCCCGCCTCACCGCCACCGGCTACTAGGGACACAAGTATCCGGAGGGTGCCAAGGCGCTTTCTGTAAATACTAAAGAAAGGAGGGTCACTTTCTGTACAACTGCCATTACTTACCCTCTACAGTGAGTTTGTTCTTTGCGTACATGAACTAATTTTGCCAGCAGAGACCAGAGCAGGTCCTCTATCGCCAACAGAGGCTGTTTTCGTAGAACAACCCGTCCAGGGGAGTACAAAAGCGTGGTAATTTCGGTAGGAACGATCGAGGCGGTGGAGTATCCAGGGTACTAAAGACGCCGGAGGCCGAGAGGACCACCAGAAAGGTGTTCGGCTTTGTTGCTGACCCGCAGGAGCTTCCGCCAGAGCAGAGAAACGACCCTCATTATACAGAGGGTTCCGCCCACAACAGAGCCGTTCATTGGACGGCACTTCATCTTCCTCCCACTCATCGTCGGAAAACTGACGAGGGGGGATGTCGTGATTCCACCATCCCAAGAGGTGTCCAGTGAGGACAACTTGGCCCCCACTAGCCATGGGACACCTCATCCCGAAGAGGGAGCGAAGTTATTCTCTGCAGCTGAGACTGTAGATCGTATCCGATCTTCGCAGGCATCAAGATTAGTACACTCCAAAATTGGAGGAATTTCACGAAGGAAGTTCTTGTGTGTAACGAAGGAGACCTATTACTCGGTCATCGGGTCGCTCGGCATGTCAGTCAAACAAATGAAACCATTACGAATTGTGGTAGACACGGGCTGGGTTCCCGCGATCATCAACCCTTCTGAGTTACCGCCTGATTGGCGTAAGTAAAAGGTTCCTCCGCTTGAGGATCCGGGATTAGCGGAAGCGAATAGCAAACCTCTCATCATCACAGAGATGGTTAGGGTAAGAGTAAGGCTGGGAGTTAAAACCGTTCTAGATCTATATCGCCCCCAACCTTGGCATTTCAGCCATTCTAGGCACCGGTTCCCTTAATCGCTATGTGCGAGGTATCTATCCGATGGACCACATGATAGGAGTCAGCGACGGAAGTACGCTAGCGATCTTTTCTTCACATACTCCTAAGGAAGGGAAGAAGGGTCGAAGTCTTAAAGACCAAGGAAACACACGACTTTCCGAAAAACAGAAGAAACCCCTCGTTGAAGGTGATCACAAGTCGCATTTTATACGCCTTGTCACAGGTGTGAAAATACCTGCTGCATGCAGAAGAAAGTTCTCGTCTCCAGTGACGGAGGCTTGTGCTACCTCAAGCCTAAGATTGGCCTCTACGACCGGCATCGTGTGCGGCTCGCCAATTTCGTAAGCGGGATTATTCCAAGAAAGGAATTTAAGATTCCCCTAGCCAACTTCGGCAAAAATCCGTGTCACCTACCAAAAATGGGCCATCGTTGGGAATGCATAGCGTAGCCCGCTCGCAGTCTTGACACTCTTCGACCCGAAAGCCGCAAGTCACACGAAGAGGGAGGCAGACCGGAAGCTCCAGGAAGAGATCCGCGCACACGCCACGACCTCAATACGAGAGGCCCCGTTACTAGTGCCGCCCCAAAAAGGAGAAATTCCCCTCGAGGAGAAAACAACCGATGGGGAAGCAGCTACTCCAATACAGGAGTGGTCACCACTCCCTTGCGCTGTTCCAGAGTAACTAAGTGGAGAAACAACCAAGCCAGGTTGGAGAGAGACGCTCAATATAGAGCACTGGGACGATACAATGAAGACTAAAGTTGCGTCCATGCTAGAGAAGCATGAGGATATATGGTCTGGGTCCCTCAGTGACATCAAAGTCACTGCCCACCGCATATAAACGGACCCAAGCAAGGGTCCGTGTAGGCAACTCCCCTATAGAATGGGGCCGCTCAGAAGGCAAGCGGCAGAAAATGAAATCCACTTGATGTTGGATAAGGGCGACATCGGGCCAGCCACAAGCGAGTGGGAAATTCCTACAGTCCTGGTACCCAGAAAAGATGGACAGCTAAGTTTCTGCATCGACTATCGTATGTTGAACGATCAGACCATCGCGGAAGCCTACCCTCTTCCTAGAATGGATGATTTCATCGATTCGATGGGTGATGCGAAGATCTTCACGACGCTCGATTGCAATTCGGGTTACTGGCAACTTCCATTCGCGGAGGAAGATAAGTACAAGACGACTTTTACCTTTCACTTGGGAACCTACAGGTTCACACGCTTTCTATTTGGCTTGAAGAACGCACCCGCAACGTTCCAGCGGGCGCTATACATGATCCTTTCTGTAGTCAGTTGGCATTCATACCTCATATAACTTGATGATGTGATCGTGTTCTCACCCTCAGTGGAAGAGCATCTCGATCCTGTAGATCGAATATTAATCGTGCTACGGCAGGCAGGATTCACTCCCAAACTAGAGAAGTGCAAGTTCTTCCAGAAGGAAGTTGACTACTTAAGTCATGTTATCCTTCCTGGGAAGTTTGCCATATCTCAGGAGAGCACGAAGGCCATAACAGAGGCCCAGTTTCCTAAGACGCTGACGCAGATGCGTTCCTTCCTTAGAAGCGCCAACGCCTTACGACGGTTTGTGAAGGACTTCGCAAAGAAGTCGCGACCTTTGAACGACATGCTCAAGAAAGACACGATTTCCACTCTAGGAAATGAACCTCCAACAGAGGCGCCGGATATCTCATTCGCTGTCCTCAAGGACGTGTCCTGAAGCCCCCGGTTCTCGGACTCCCTACACTGGGAAACGGTATGCTCTGGATACCTACGCCTCGGACTACCAATTATGTTTTGTCCTACTCCAATAACAGGAGGATGATGACTTACTTCCAGTATGTTACTGGTCGTGCACCTTGAAACCAGCAGAGTTTTCCTACTCCGCATCTGGGAAGGAATGCCTAGTGGTGTAGTCGGTCACTAATCCACGACTCTATGTAGAGCGGACCAACTTCATAGTCCGTAGTAATCACACCGCCTTGGGATGGCTGATGGATTTCGAGGACATGTAGGGTCGGCTAGCCAGATGGAGGCTAAGCTTGTCCGAGTACGACTATAAAATAGTGTACCGCCCCGGAAGGTTGCATCAAGTCCCAGACGCCTTATCCCGCGTACCCACTAAAGTGTTAGACACCTCACCATTACACGATGAGATAAATTGCCTCATGATAGAGGAACACTCCAAAGAGGAGCAGGACCCTCAGATAAAGGATGAGTTGGAAGTCGACTTCTTTGACCCTTATCGGGCTCGCTACCAAGGCGAGGTGGAACTCTCGAAAGGATATTCCGTGTTCCACACAACTCCGATCCTCCCCACGTTCGAAGCACCACAGCTGTCCGAGTGGTTGGAAGAACAAGGCAACGACGCTTTCTGTAATCGGATATTGAGTCTCCATTCTGAGAAGACACACCCTGCCTTCTTTGAAGACGAGCAAGGCCTGTTGCGCCGACGCGCACTCCTACATGGAGCGTAATAATTGGTTGTTCCCATGTCGCTGAAGCCGCGGCTGCTGACCATGTGTCACCGAAGTGCCCTCGCTAGACACCCGGGACAAACCCGCAAGTAGGACACCATCAGGTGTATATACTACTGGCCTCAAATGGCCGCTGGCATATCTACTACGTTCCGAGGCTACGGAACCTGTGCGAAGAATCGCTTACGCCTCAGCAAGAGGACGAAAAATCTATCGCTATTTTCTGCGATGAAGCCACTAGAGGAAGTGGCTATAGACCTACTTGGTCCTTTACCCAAATCGGACTGTGGGAAGATACACCTGTTGGTGATACCGTGCCGCTCCACGAAGCTAACGCAACTTGTTCCACTTAGGAACATCACCGCCTATCACGTGGCAGTGGCGTTTTGCGACAACGAGTATGGGCCACCAAAGACCCTCCTGTCCGACAACGGACCCCAGTTCGCGTCTCGACTCTTTCATTCCATATGTTTGGAACTAGTGACCCGCAAAGTTTTCACCTCAACGTACCACGCTCAAACCAATGGGTAGGTATAGAGGTTCAATCGGACGTTCCCTGTATGGTGAGTAACAAGTTTAACGAGAACCAAACCGATTGGGATCGTTACGCCAACGCATTGGCTTATGCATACAACACGCACATACACGGGTCTACATTGAACACCCCCTTTGACTTAATCCTTAGTCGCCCTCCCTCCCCCCCAATTTTCTCTTCATCACTCCAATAAGAGGAGACCTCAGCCTACCACGGCAACGAACCAGGACTTCCTGAGCCGGTTGTCCGCGTCGATCGCCAACGCGAGGGCCCGACTACTTAATTGGCAAGCTCGATACAAACGGTACTTCGATCGGCGCGTCCGCAAAAGCACCAAACACCTGGAAGTTGGTGATTATGTCTACCTTGACACTCCTGAGAAGCACAAGTCCAAGTTGGGTCCCATTGCACAGGGATCCTATACGGTGGATAACTTATGGGAGCATACCATACGCACCAACAGAGATGAAGTTATAGAGCGTGTCTATAATAACAGCTTCATTGAGGCCCCACGCCCCGTCATGGATAGCCCGGAGAATACTCAAGTTCTCGATGAGCTGTCTCACCGTGAGACCGGGACTCCAACTCCTATCTGGGAGGAAAATGACACGCCTCCAATGGCCGGGCATGATGGAGCACCCTCTGATTGAGACAAATATTTGGTCGAAAAATTCCTTCGTCACCACGTGGACACGGACGCCAAAGCACAGGCGTGTTACCTCATTAAATGGGAGGGCTACCCGAATCCTACATGGACGGAAGCCGAAAACGTCCTGGTGGAGTTAACCTCCTGGTTCTGGAAGCGATGCAGACGACTCCAGCGTCGTGCCCAACGCCCCGCAGCACGCCTGGATCCCACTCCAGTACAGGAGGCCGACTAACGTTTCCCCGTCCATCTCACTCCACTATAGGAGAAGCACGCAGTTGGCGCTAGGTACTTGCTCCCGGGACGCTCGCCCTGACGCAGTGGACGTGTGAGTAGACGGTCACATCCCTCTTGGGAAGGGGGCACCCAGGGCGCGGTATGGTACACCTCGTTGGTGGAGAGGCGCGGAGTCGCGTATGTCCAAACACCTACGTTTGTGGAGACGCAACACCTGAATTGTGACGGAGCGGAAGACAGGGATAGCCAAGACACCAATATTTGATGAAGCACTTCAATCGTGAGGGTACGCAAAAGCACGATGCGGGACGTCGCCTCTAGGATGAGGATTCACACGCCTTGAGACGCAAAGTAGGCTCTATGTTGAGCCGGCGCCCAACCAGGGAGGCGCTTATAAAAAATGGGCATAACCTGCCTAACACCACCCTAGGTGTGAATAATAAAATGCGCCGCGAGGAAGAAAGAAAGAATTTCAGACACCGCAGGGCTATGAGAAGTCTCATCTAGCATGAGGGTTCGCGCGCTTCGAGACGCAAAGACAGCTCTATGTTGAGCCCGAGCGCAAGTAATACGCGCGTCACCCTCAGCTGAATAACCAAGAAGGGTAGAGGATACAGGACACGCACGAAAAAGAAGCGCAACAGTTCCGGCGCCTACCCCTCTTACCCTCCCAACCTAGGGACGCCCCGATCCAGGTTAGCTACGGAGCTCTAATTCCTGCGACCATCCCTTCGGCCCCCAAACCGCATTCTAGGGTCTCTCGCTGCGTGAGATTCCTATCATCCCTACTAGTTTTACCCTCCTTTCCTTGGAGAATAGTCTGCGGACATTCAAATGTTCTAAGTCTACTTTCCTGATTATTCAGGTGGACTATCCCTTGCTGCTGTAGCTCAGCTCACCGCACCAGTTGTGAGATCCTGCCTAACGCAGATCGTGGGATCTCTGGTCTCCCAACAAACCCGAGATTTCACCAAGTGGCTTGTGACGACTACATCTGGAGGAGTTGCTCTGCCAACTTTTCAGTCTACCGGAAGACTAGGGACACCTGTAGCCTCACTTGGCTTCCAGAGAGTGGGTAATACTACATCAAACACCGCAAACCGACGAGACTGACTCGGGTTCTAGTGAACAGCTCAGTTATGTAGAGAACGGGGACAGGGTAGGGACCGAAGACGAGTGACTTAATGGCAACAAAACACGTCGTGACTACGTACAATCCATTCCTGAACCATAGCGTAGAAAGACAGAAGATGCTGCAGAACAGCAAGTACCTGCAAGCAACACAGGTCCGCGAACATAAGCTGCCAGCGAGGTAGTTCTTGCCGCGCGGATCGCCTCACACCTGAGGGAAGTCCTATTATCATGCAATAATAATAGTAATATAATAATAATAGTATAATAATAGTATAATAATAGTAATATAATAATAGTAATATTTATACAGTCGTCCCTTGATATAAGGGACCTTTGCACTAGCAATGACCTCGATATAAGGCCCTCATCTGTGTCTACCGAAACGGGAACCCCGTTTTCGAAACCGTAAGAGCCGTTTCTTATCTTTTTGATACAAGCAACGGTCACAGAATCCTGTTTCCCTGACACTCTCATAGACATACGCAAATGCGCACATTCTAAATTTATGTAAACAACGGTCACTGAATATGTCCACAAAGGTGTTAACAAACCGTCTCATTCTGTGATCCCAAGGTAAATTAGCACTTAAGTAAAGAGCTCGTGTCCACTTCACTGCCTTTCGAGTCGCATCCTGACGCAGTCTGCAGCTCACACCATGCCGCGCCGGGCATTAAGTCACCGTCAGAAAAGCGCAATAAAAACTGCCCTTTGCACAAGAAACACCCTCGTTACAAGGGATTGAATCATCGAACGGATTCGTTGCTTCTATCAAGGGATGGCGGTATAAATATAATAATAATAACCATAATAGTAATATTATAATAATAATCATCATCATCATCATCATCATAATATAGAGGGATTTTCCAGCCGATGCACCGTGGCCATTTGTTAGAATAGCAGGTTAGTCACAAATAGTTAATTTACCTTCTAAGCTCCCTCTTGCAGAACGCTAAGCTAGGCGGACAGTTAGGGTTCCAAAGTGTCGTGAGGCACACCACTTGATGCGCTAGTCATCTCATTACGGCCGTTACCCGACCAGTGTTTCGGTCATCTGGGCACGACGGGCGCTCGAGACTGCGCGACTTGAGGCGCACCGAGGCAAAAGCCTTCGAAGTACGCGAAACCTTGTTCGTAGCTAGGTAGAACATTAGAAGCAGAGGCTACGGCATGTAGAATATGTAGCAGAACGTGCTACATTCCTGCAAAGTAAAGCCATAGTAAATAGGGTACTTCCAGTCATCGTGTGTCCCGATTTCTAACTCTGACACCAATCGTCTACCTACCCTGGATAGAAAATATCTTACCCGTATTACTGTTGCAACTGGCTTGTTATCGCGAGAGTGAGCCTGCCCTAATAGCAATACGCATTGTTTCAACTTTTCGATTTTTTTGGGTGGCGTTCATGGATGACAGTAGTGAGCAGGAGATAACTACAAATGCACCTCGGGAGATAATATGTTACACATATAAAAGCGCTTTTCCTTCCTTGCAGGAAATCGGTTATTCCCCTGGACGAATTGAGGCCGATGGCTCAGACTTCCTGTTGTTTCGATCTGCAAACTCGAGGATTCAATTCTAGTCGATTGCAATGTTCGTTTAATTAGTCCTTCAGCCTCGAACGGCATGCTGTCGCTAATAACATTGTGGTTTCACCTATGGCATGGTACTCACTATTACATAAGACATACCGATGGGATGGCAGGCTGCACTTGCGACGGAATCTTTCCAGCCAAGCATTCCGAGCCAAGCATTCCAAACATGTTTCAGCGCTCCAGTACGGATAGTGCACTGATAGTCTCAGTACCCCACCACTTCCATGCATCATCTGGACAGCTCATCAGGATATCTCGCCTGTATATGGTACGTAGAAAACCACCTTTGCAGTCGCAACTACCTTACAGACTGTCACCTTCTTGCCGCCCTTGTTGAACTTCTTTCCCTTACGAATCCACGGCACAATCTTCTCCTTCGAAATGCGCCTCACACACACCGGCAGCTTCTTCACCTTACCTTTTCCGTTCTTCTTTACAAAGTTCTTTGGCACACACATGTACTTTGGAGTACAAGTGCGAGCTTTGCACTTCTTGTTCTTGGAGCCCTTCTTTTTGAACTGGTAACACATTCCTGGAGGTCCATTCCTTTGTACGCAAGTACAGAACGCGGGGTATTTCTTGTTAATCTTCTTGCCAAACTTCTTCTTGAACTTCTTTTCTAGCGTGACAAAAGGGTTACTGAGGGCCCGACGAGTATGTCTGATATTAGCGATGTCGTGTGTGCGCAGATGTTTATCATCAGCGGATGGAGCCGAAAGAGCAGGACAGATGAGCAAGATAGTGATGGCGAGAAGTACGAACGTCTTCATCACGGATCGATATTATGAATGAAAGTGGGAGACGCTGGAGTGAGGGGCTGGTTGTGAATGAGAAAACAATTGGTTTGCTGATGATCTGTTGGTAGGGTGAGAGAGCGGTTCTCTTTTAGTAGTGATAGTGATCCAGGGAAAATGTGGAAACTTCCTTGGAGAGGAAATGTTTGGACTTCCGATGTGGGAGATAGATACTATCAAAAGGAAAATTTTGACTGGGAATGAAGATCAGACTGTCAAATGCAAATTCTAGTATTATCAAATTGTTTCCGCCCCTACATAGCAACGTCAAATACAGTACAAATAAACAGGTCAAGATTTAGCAGTATTCTCAGAACCTGGGCCTGTTCTTATTACATTGTCTCACACATCTGACATTAAGGCTATCTGTAGATGGGAGACATCGTTTCCAATTCTGAGTTTGCGATGGACACGAAAAGTCCGTCATCTTAGAAAAAGCCGACAGGCTGCAAACATTACGGGTCATCTATGAAGATGTGGAAGTAGTATCTCGAGTGTAACCGATGCTCTGTAGGAACCCCCCGGTATGTAAACCCCCACCTTTCATCCCTAGCAGAGATGAAAAGTGCGAGTCTATCTACGATATAAACCCAGATGCGAAATGAATATTTTCAGCATGGCTTGCTCGGGATAACATGGTCCCTGGTAGCCAATATTATTCCCTCGGCACCGCCTTCAATCGAATAAGCGGCTACTTGGGCCCATATCATCCCTCTCAGCCATTCGATAACCCACACGTATCTCCCGTAAAAATGCTACGACAGGAACCTCGATACGACGCTATACATTGGTTGGTCACATGGCGGCTGCATATATCTGTAATGGCGAACCGTCGTCCAATGAATATTGGACACTTAGTCCGTGCCTCCTGGAAATGGAACTATTGGCTCTACAACCGCCTCCCTACATGGAACTTCCACCTGGCCTCTTTCAATTCGAGGTTCGATATATATCCTATTTCGGAAACGTCACAATCTATCTTTGACTCCTGATGGGCTAATTGCCTCTAGCGCGGCCTAAGTATTTTACTTGCGGGTGCTGAAGTCAGCGCTGTACGATGGAGGGCGTAAATGAATTCGAAATGAACCACAGAAGTGCATTTTTGTGGAGTTTCGCATTGCCAAGGTTGCAACCGCTGAAGCATGGCATTAGAATCGGGAAGATTCATTCCCTCATTTCTATGGGGATTCTTAGCGATCTCTTCTACACCTTGGATTCCATTTCTACGATTGTTTAAGTCATCACTAGCAGTCGCCGGATTAACATCGCCTGCATAGGTAAACCTTCCAGCATTTATTCATCCCTACCTTTGGAAGACAATTACAACATACAACAGCTACCGTCACATTCAGGGGCACTGATGAAACCAATATCCAACAGGGGGGTTCTACAGGGCCTGAGATGCACCTCTTTCTTTCTACCCCTTCATGCATCGTCCGTAATTTTGCATCCTGTCAGTTTTTTTTCTACCCTAAGGGGCTCTCGTGACAACTGCAATTCAGGATGGGAGAGCATGCCTTTTATCTGTAACGTTAATCCCAGGTGTTTGAGACAAGGTGACAAGGGCAGGCCGAGGTATCGAGAATATTGGAATGATGAACCGCATATTTTATACTCTAATCTTGTTTGCCTTTTGATAGTATCAGATCAGTAGATTCTATCTCCTACATTGGATGTCCAAATATTTCCTCTCCAGGGAATTTTCCACATTTTCCCTAGCTCACTACCACTACTTGTACCCCTCCCCCACCCCGACAACAGATCATCAGCACCAAACCAACGGTTTTCACATCCATATCCAGCCTCACTCCCGCGTCTTCTACTTTCACACACTTACTTCCATTCAGATTGCTGTCACGGTCCACCATTTCAGACTCACGTTCTACTTCCATCAGTATATCTGCATTATCATTCCGCGATGAAGACAGTCGTACTCCTCGCCATCACTATCTTGCTCATCTGTCCTGCTCTTTCGGCTCCATCCGTTGATGATAAACATCTGCGCAAGCACGCCACCGCTAATATCAGCCACACTCGCCGTGCTCTCGGTAACCCTTTTGTCATGCTAGAAAAGAAGTTCAAGAAGAAGTTTGGCAAGAAGATTAACAAGAAATACCCCGCGTTCTGTACCTGCGTACCGAAGAACGGCCCTCCGGGAATGTGTTATCTTTTCAAAAAGAAGGGCTCCAAGAACAAGAAGTGCAAAGCACGCACCTGTACTCCAAAGTACATGTGTGTTCCAAAGGGATTTCTAAAGAAGAATGGAAAGGATAAAGTGAAGAAGCGGACGGTGTGTGTGAGGCGCATTTCGAAAGAGAAGATTGTGCCATGGATTCGCAAGGGAAAGAAGTTCAACGAGGCTGGCAAGAAGGTGATGTTCTGTAAGGTGGTTGCGACTGCAAAGATGGTTTTCTACGTGCCATACACTGGCGAGATATCCCGATAATATCACTATGAGCTTTCCAGATGGTGGTATAGAAGTGTTAGGATACTGAGACTATTTGTGCGCTATCCGTACGGGAGCCTGAAACATATTTGGAATGCTTGGCTTGGAATGCTTGGCTCCTAAATACAGCCAGCAATCCCATCGGTGGTGTTCTACGTAGTAGTAAGTACCATGCAATAGATCAAACAACTGTATTATTAGCAACAACCTGCTGCTCGAGGCGGAAGGGCTAATTAAACTGACATTGCAATCGACTAGAACTGAAACCTCGAGTATGTACATCGAAACAACCGAAGTTATAAATCATCGGCTTACACTGAGTTAAAATGGAAACATGTCCGAATGTTTACCAACAGAGGTCCAGCGAAGGAGTTGACCGACTTAGCTCGGTTGGGAGAGCGCAAGACTGAAGTTCTTGTGGTACCCAGTTCAATCGTGGGAGTCGGCAGACAAACGTTTTTAACAGCACAGAGAGAACACCGCGCATCCTTGAAAGAGGAAAGAGAGTCCTACACATAAAAACATCTGACCCATTGGTGCACCGCAGTGACATGTCACTGCTTGGCAGGAGTATGCTTAAGATCGCACCCCCACCCCATGGCAGCAGTGCAATCCCATCCCAATAATTTATTTGGTTTTTAGGGGGGGGGAGGGGGGGGGTGCGGTGCACTTACAGCGGCTTCCATAGCCCTAATCCCGTACTGTAAGAAGTAATCCTAATCTACTCGTAATCCCTCATTCATTACAGTCTGTACTGTACACTTCTCTTATACAATCATAAAGGACACTTCTTTTATACGGCAGTAGTGGCAGCACATTACCCGGTACTGTACCGAGGCTTAACAGCAGTAACAGCAGCTTCCAAGCCTGATACAGGACAAAAGGCTTGTTTCCTCTAGTAATACCAGCTTCCCCATCATTGCGCACACCCATAATCCGAGATCTGCCACGCGCAGCAGCTGCGCGCGTCCCGGCGCTGAAACGGCGAAGATCGACTACGAATTGACCAAGATACACGACACAATGCCACAAAAAACGACAAAAAAGAACGCGTGGCAATGGAGGGCCTTCGGCCCGCCGTCGTCCCGAAGGATCACAACGAACCACATACAGGACGACAAGTGGCAGAAGCCAACTGGAAAAGATATGAAAACGTTGGCCCCAAGTTCGAAGAGAGCAAATTTGTATTCTGCCTGAGATGCCCAGACCCCGACCCATCAACAATGACGTACAGCGATACCGAAACGAACAACTCAACACTCACCTGCCTACGCTGTAAGAAGACCCACCAGGCTGAAAAGATACGCACGACCCAGACGCTATCGAAGGCATTCGAGAAAGTCGCAAAGAGCTCCACATCAGGCCAAACAAACCCGGACACCACGAAAACAAAAACAAAAAAGCAGAAACGCACCACCACCACCATAAATAACACAACATGCAAGGAACGGAAATGGTGGACCAAGAGCAACAAACCATGACAGATCTCCACGAATACGCGGGGTCAGAAATGGAAGACACAGAACAAGAGGGACAAGATGCCCGACCAGCGACGACGAAGACGCTCGAAGAAATAGGCACCGCTACCTGAAAGCAGGTAACCAGCGAACTCTCCCACCAACAGAAGCAAATATACCTCATGAGCAACGACTTCAAGAAACTCCATGAGTCAAACACGACAAGATTCGACAAGATAGAGGGCCAATCAGCCGAAAAAGACGCCAAGCTGGATTTCATCCTACGTCTGATGGAAATCCAAACAGAAAACCAACTCCCATCCGACCTAACCACACCTCCTCAGAGGAGGTGGCCGAGAGCAAACCCCAGCCCTCCCACCTCCCCTATCGGGAATCCAACAACACTCAAACAAACAGAGGCAGCAGAACCTGCAAAACATCGGTCCAAATCGCCCGAAGCGCGAAATACACACACCACACAACACGACAAACAAAAAACGGCGCAAACAGGCTCCTACCTCGCAGCCGCTAAGAAGACCAACAACCCAACCACCACCGCACCAGAACCCTCTAGGAGAGAACTGGCCACAAAAGCGCTAAAAAGGCATTGTACCCGGTACCACACGGTTCATGGCTTGTGCTCAACTCAGAACTGAAGGCAACGTAATTCCACCTCCGCGACAGAGGACCGATAGGGATGATACACAGACACTTCATCGACGGCCCCTTAGATGGGAACTTCAGAACCATGCGTGGCTATGGGTACCACAACCAAGGCGTTCTAGAGGTGTTCCATGAAGCCCACACACAAGACGAACTGATCACCGCAATGAAGGAAATCAATGCAACGCCCCTACACGGCTATGACCAGACCACGCCCCCAGCAAGAGGAAGATGGAAGAACAAGAGAGGAGAAGAAACGGAGAAGGAGCCCCACTATCTGGAACAAGTACTAAACCAATGGGAGAGGAGCGCGGAGAAAACAAGGCATAGGGAATCAAGCCTATGGTATGGAGGAAAAGCGAAAGAACCGAAGAAATTACACCCCGAGCTGGAAACAGTGAAACCCAACAGCAGCAAATCACTAGCCCATAAGAGAAGCAAGAGTGTGGTAAACCCCCAGGACAGTACGACTAGCCTGCCGATGACAGAGACAGATCAACTCGAGCCCCCCACAGGCCCGAATTAGAGTGACAACGTGGAACGTCGCGGGAGTCCAAACAAGACTGACAGAGATAAGGAAACTAATGAAAGAGACAGACGCTGACGTCCTGGTCCTCACGGAAACCCATATACGGTTTCATCACACGTGCAGCATGCCAGGGAAGGCCCATTATGTCCAAGAAGCCCGAAGGGGGAGCCGAGGGCGATTCTCTGGCGGAGTGGCAATTGTAGAACACAAGAAACACCATGTCCACAAAAGGTATCACATCTCCCCACGACATGAACACCCAGCAATGTACCAGATACTCTGCGTGACTGTGAATGAAACGTATGGTATCGTGGCCACGTATTTCAGCCCAATGAAAAGCCCGGGGATCATGTGTAGATTACAGGACGAAATAAAACTGCGAAAGAACAAAAGACCCACACTAATCATCGGAGATCTAAACGCACGACACACGTCGTGGTGCACCAAGACCAACCCACGGGGCAGAGCACTCAGAAATTGGGCTCATCAATCTCCGTTTAGGATCCACAAAACTGAAAAACAGACCTTCCAGAGCAACAGAAAGCCAACACACAAGAGCACGATAGATCTGGCACTCATCGACCCAGCGGATCGACTGAAGCCAGAAACACCGATCGGAAACTGGACCGGATCGAGCGACCATATCCGGGTGAGCGTACAACTCTCTACCGAATCGTCGACACTACGCTTAACGGCCAAGCAGATCCCGAAGCGAACGATGCAGCACCCGAAAAACATAGAGAGAGCAGCAACGTTCTACGCCTCCACGCTGCCCATCCTTAACAAAACACTCGAAAAAGGGAACGAAGCGGAGAGCGCCCAAAGAACAGTGGATACTCTCTCAGAGATCATCACGCGACCGTGGATCGAAGGCCTCCGCCCCCACCGACACAAGGACAAGCGTTTCTGGAACGCCGAACTCGAGCACCTATCCCGCGCGCGCAGCAAAGCATATCGCCTAAGAGGAAACCCAAGACACCCCGCAGCACACGCCGACTACCTCCGCATACAAACCCGTATAGTCGGAATCGTACGGGCAAGGAAGAATAGGTTCAAGAACGAAGAAGCGGAAGAACTACAGAAGCGCCCCTGTCTTCACTCGCCCAATCCATACGAAAGCAACACAGAAGACACAAGCAACGCGAAGCAGACTCGAAATGCCGATGGGAACGCTTGCAACCGGCAGCATTCACCACACACATGAGTTCAAAGAACCCACCAACACTAGTGACAACACCGCTACCATTCTGTACACCGCCAAACTTTCGCTACCTGATCAGAGACACAATACGAACGGCTCCTCGCGATAAATCACCTGGACAAGACCAAGTACATGCAGAGATATTCCAACAAAACCCAGAAACCTGGGCAGACACCCTATGGAAAGTATACCAGACCTGCGGCAAATACTGCGTAATCCCAGTGCAATGGAGTCGGGCAACCTTGATACCAATACACAACAAGAACGAAAACGCTGAAACCGGGAACCACAGACCTATTGCGCTACTGCCCCACTCCATGAAACTTGTCCACAGAGCCCTAGAAATATTGATCCGTGAACACTTTACACAACACCGCATGCAACTAGGATTTCAAGCTTCATTGAGCACAACAATGGCGATGCTGCAAGCGGAAAGCGCGATCAAGAAAGGCGACAACCACCTCGCGGTGCTCGACCTGAAAGGAGCCTACGATACAGCCCCTAGGGGGAACCTCATGGAGAGATGCAAAGCAAAACTACCTGGAGGGATATCACGCATGATATTACTAACCCTACAACCCATACAAATAACCACGATTGGAGATCCAACACACAAAAAAGCTACAGTCCATGAAGGTTTACCACAAGGTGACCCGATAAGCCCAGTCCTGTACCTATACATAGACACATTGGCAGAGACTCTAATGGAGAAACTAAAGAGACCGATCGGCAGACCGCGGGGAAACTCTTTGCCGATGACACGCTCCTACATCTCAAGATACCAACCGAACTACAAGCAGGACTCGATGCATGTGGAACCTGGGCAAAGGTAAACAGCATGATATGGTCCCCGGAAAAGTGCATAATTATCAGACCACAGACGGACGGGGAAGCCACAACGTACCATCTGGATGGAAACCCGCTGGCAACACCTGAACACGCGCCATTCCTGGGAATGACCCTCACAGCATATGGATTCACAACTGAACTCTATAGTATTGTATTTACAGAAAGCGCCTTGGCATCCTCCAGATACTGTGTCCCTAGTATCCAGTAGCGGTGAGGCGGGAGAGCGAAGTATTTCCTGTCGCTTCCGGACTGGGAAGTACTGAGGCTGCTTCTCGCCACTCTGGCTCGCCCGTGAGGGTGAGTCAGGGTGTCCCAGGTGGATCCCACTCGACCACGGCCGGCAACGGTCGTGGCGAAGGGTTCCGTGGAGCGCTGCTCTGGATCGCCCACCGGCCTGCCTTTCCGTCTGGAGGAAAGATAGGTCGGGTTGGGGTTCACGAGGCACGGCCACAGGTGTGGTCGTGCCGGGGGAAAGGGGTGTATAGGACGGATGGAAGCTAACGGCGCACCACGTGTGTTGCGTCGCGCAAATGGCTGATTGAGGCGGTCGTAGGGCAGGGAGGGCAACGTCGAACCACGCTAGTGCTAACCGAACCGGCGCCTTCCTACTATAGGAAAGTAGGCGAGAACGGCGCGAGGCGTGTTGCTCCGCAAGTTGAGTGGTAAGTTCAAAGGGGAGGTCTTCGCTGACTCTTTAGTTGTAGTATAGCCATTAGCTAATCACTTAAATACTAGTATAAATCCCTTTGCTTACACTACTAAATAACTACATAAATTAGGCCAATAGTACCGTCCTGGGTGGTGTGGCTACGCAATCTGTATACGTGGCTTACACAGAGCTGCACGCACCATCCTCACCGCCGCCCTGTAAGGGGTGGCAGGTGGTTGGCTATGTGGGCCGCCCCGCGAGGGGTCGTCCTCCGGTACTGTAATGGGCGCCACCGACGATGGTGGTCGCTCATTGGCAGTTGTGGCAGATTCGGTTATGGGAGCTCAGGTCTGGCTGCACTGGCCCATGGGCACTAATGTGCCCCTCTGAGCTCAGCACTGTAAGCCGTCCTGGCTCCACGCGCACACGTCCACCCAACGGGGTACACGTGGGCGCGGGGGAATCCATATTCCGGCAGTCCGTACCGATCTGGCCTGTAAGTCCCCGATCCGGGCACGCGGGCACTGTAAGGTGCACGTGTGTCCGCGGAAAAATAAATAATATAGCGCCAGTTCAGAAACTTCCTTTACGGAGCAGGCACGTAACAGTTGGGTCGAACCCTGCGCCGTGCGCCTCTGAGGTTACCACGGCGCGAGATCCAGTAGCCCCAGCCGCATATGGCTGGGTACTACAGTTCTCACTCCATCATTCGGTGAGGCGTCCGCCAAGGCTCGACGCTTCAACCAAAAAGGACTTCGGAGTCCGGTTGGCAACAGCCATTGATGGAGCACGTACTAGACTGTCGAATTCCCAGGCCGGATACAAGTGGGACTTCGACCGCAGGGTACGTGAGAGCCACCAGGAGCCCCAACGAGGAGACTTCGTCTTCTTGGATAACCCAGAGAGGAAGAAGTTCAAGTTGGCTCCCATAGCTCAGGGTCCGTACAAGGTCTTGAAGACTTGGCAAAAACCATCCACATAGATAGGGATGGAGCTTTTCAAAGGGTCAACAAAATACGGAGTGACTCCAGCAACACCCCCTCCAGGGACTGGTGGTGAGGAACAGCACTAGCGGTCGGGGGCCACTCCCGAAGGGGATGACTCAGGTTAAAGAGGAAGAAAGAGCCTCATATCCGAAGAGGATGAGCAAGTGAATTCCCCAGACCCAAAAACAGGGGAAACGAACGGCCCCTCATCGGATGATGATGACTATGTGGTGGAGAGAATCCTCAGTCACCAAAGGGATGAGGATGAGAATGGTCAGGAATGGTTCCTGGTTAAGTGGGAATACGTTGGAAGCTAAGTTCACCACCATCCATGAGGAAGTGGTGAATGAGGCTCAGGCCGTGTTCCACCAGGAAGCCTGGGATGGGCTTAGCGGAGGGATAAGGATTAGACTTTTTGAACTCAACAAGTGTATAAATTCCCTCCATCTCCAGGTTTCCGACCTCAACGAGCGTGTCGGTACGCTAGCCGACAGGCCATATGTGAGGACAGGTCGATCTCCGCCTGGTGATCCCCAGTTCGCCCAAGTGGAGATCTCGGGCCGTCGTTTGTTCCAGCAATTAAGTGCCTTGGCTGGGAAACTTTCCGGGACGCAACAAGTCCCATAACTGGGTGGCAGCCCTCCCTTCAAAGGAATACTTGAATTGAGCACATCAGATCCCGTTATTGGAAAAAAGAACCCCTGAACTGCTTCTCGCTTGAAGATGTTGAGGGTGGTGGCATTTCATTGGCCTTATTAACCTGAGGAACATCGCTGTTTCTAACCTTCCGTTTCACTTCGGAGTGGAATTAGCATTGTGAGTCCCAGCTCCAGTGTCCTTTCTTTCCACAGTTATGGCATTTCGTCCTTTTCAGCTCAGGTATCTCCGCCAGACTTAGTTTCCTGGGCTGTTTGATTTCTCCCTGATTTCTATATTGATGAGGCTGGCCATCATATGAAGCTCTTTTGCCCTAGGTATGCAGAATGTATAAGGTGTTATATCGGAACGTTCCGAAGACTGTATATCGGAATATTTCATTTGGACAATTATAGATACTGCATTGGAAAGTTTCATTTTTTTGCGTCTCATCAGCTTTCTCCTTCGTCTTGTCATGGCGATCTAGGATTTCTTGATGCTTACTGCGAAGTGAGGTTAGACAGCAGCTTCACGTAGTTTTAGAAGGGTCCCTGGCTCCTGCTATTGTACTGTCGAAAGCAATAACAATACTGGAGATTATTTCTTTATACAGGGATATATATATTTGAATTGCTGCATGTTCCTGTGATTCTCTGGAATATTGATTAGTTGAAGCAGTATTGTTTCGATCATAGTATCGGGTAACCCTGGTTTCTCAAGTTACAAAATGGCGAATATTTGACCGTCAGTTTCTCTGCTAGTGCCATGATTGTTGTCGAGATGCAGTGTGCAAAATATTTCGAATCTTTTAGCAAAAGAAGCCAGGTCTTCATTCTGGCGGCGTCTGAAATTATACAGAATGGGCTGATACCCACAAGGCTTCTAACTCCTTCTGTGGCTGAGTCAGCTGTGAGTAATGCAATGATGTCTTCAACCACTTTTTCTTGGTCTCTGTCTTCAGGATTTATGTTTAGTAGTTCGTTCCTAATAGCTCTATCAATCTTGTCGGCACTAGCTTCATCCATGCAGCCGTGGAGAAGCTCGCCCATCATAGTAGATAGTGCTTTTGCTTTTCTGTCACCACCATTTGCAAGGCCCGTGACGATCCTAACCCATGATCGCACTTTAATTCGCCACCTGTACTTATCTGTTTTGTAATCAAATGCCAGAGGGTCAGTCGGCTTCCTCGGAGCGCCATGTCCATCTGGGCCCATAACTGTTAGATGCTGCGATGGTTTGGCAATGCTACGAGTGGTGAAGTTTGCCGGCGAGTTGATAAGGCACAAATTCCAGGAAGTGGCTGCTTCCCTTTTTTACTTTGCTTCCCTCCTATTGCTCTCTTTCTGCTTGTTGCTCTCTATATGTACTCATTTTGCGTCCTCTCGCTGTCGGCCTATTGACCTTTCGGTCTGCCTTTTTCCGCAGCACTTAGCATTCTCAATTCGAATTACGAGCGTTTAAGTTGGCGGAATTTTGCAATCTCGTTTAGCATTAGCATTTAGCGATTGGGATAAACTCAAGCCCGATTAGCATGACTAGCATGTTTCATTCGACATGCTGACAGGGGTTTCAACATGTGTGTAGCGTGACCTTATATTAGCCTCCTACAACTGTACAGAAATAATAATGGATTACGGGTAGACTGGGGACACTTTTACAGGTATGGGATTAGGGCAACAAAAGCACTGTACATCAGAAATAAGGGTACATTTCGGGGGAATTACTACCAAAAGCTCTCAAAGAAATGCACCTCACCCCAACTCTTAAAACTATTAAATTATGGGGATGGGGTTGTAGATACATAACTGATCCCATGGGGTTGGATGTGGTCTTTTCCTATCCCAGTGCTGACTGGGCGGAAGGAAGTTCAAATTGCTGTCAAACGCCATTGGTGCAGATGGGATTATGGAGGGTAAGGCAGGTAGGGGAGGGAGTATACCACAGAGCACCAGGATGAAAACGTGAGAAGATGACAGGTAATCAGAGAAACATGTCAAGAAACGCAGCAGGAGGTCAGCTGGGAAGGAGCAGAGCGGAAATATCTGCGAAGCAGCGGAAATAATTTTGGAAAATTGGAAAAGGAGAAACGTTATATTGGTAACTGGAAACGGGGTAAGTCAAAAGAGTGAAAATAAAATGGGGAGGGGAAGCAGAATACTTTCTCTTTCACCCAATAAGTGATATTCTGCATATGAACAATGGATATGTTAGGCACCGTGAAAGGTGCGCTACCTTCACTCAAAGGATACTGACATGGTATGATGCACGAAGGATGCCCACAGAGTAATGGTAGAACTATTTGGTACTGGTGGGACTCGAGCTGCCCCATGAAAAATCGTGGTGAGAACCCAAGTGCTCCCTTACAGTATCAGAGGATGGACAGTCAGTATTCTCAGTTAATTATGAATTTTTGGAACATGAAGTACCATGATTTGGTGTACATCGTGGCCAGACCTTATTGGCCGGCGCTCTCGAATTGAGCGCCAAGAAATTCGAAATTTCAAAATCCAAAAATTCA
>JAUBNZ010000205.1:2634-21436 GCA_032355485.1 Bonnemaisonia californica
CCACGCAAACTGTATGCTCCTTATGACAAGGGCGTAGGGACGCGCTCCGACAGGTTCCGACAGTTGGGACTGGAGAAATGATTGGCGGGGAAAGGCCGGATTCAAATTTGAAAATTCCCGCGCGCCAAACAGAGATCGCCAAGCACTACCCCCCCCAAACGCCACTCCCTGGAGCGATAGCAAGCCAGCTGCAGGCTACGGAAGCGTCGCGCCTATTGCTGCAGCAGCGCCGATTTGTGCAGAGCCTGCCTGTGCACCAAGCCTCTTCAAGCGCCCGCTCCGCGCCAACATTCGCGCCCACACGCCTCCGCAGTCCTTCGCAGTCGCCCAGCATACTACTAAAGCGTTGCAATCTGCCTTGCAACGGCGGCTATCGGTCTGCACCCCTGTAAGCTCACGCCCGCACAGCTGCAGACTCCTGCTGCTCTCGGTTGCTTCGAGAATCAGCCACCTTGCTTCCCTTGCAATCCCAGTGCCCCGCCGCACCGACCCCCGCATTCAGCTTTAAGCTGTCTGATTCACCATCTTGCCGCCCGCTGGTACACCACCTGCTGGGACACCACCCGCTGGACTTTGCCGTGTAGCACATAGCAGCCTGATCCGCCCTTCGCAACCCACTTCTTATACCGCCCTCTCCAATCGACCTCTCCAATCGCCCTCTCCAACTCTTCCTCACTTTTGATTCCAACCCCCCCCCCCCCCACTACCACTAACTCATTGCCATGGACGCCTCTCCGCCGACAGTCATATGCGTAGGTGGTATGCTACATGTCCTTACCCCGCAAACACAAAAATGCATCGTGGAAACGCCGTCAAAACCTGACATTGTCTCATCACAAGTAGCCGCAACCTCTCCTCTCACAGACACGGCGCCCTCCCTCCCACAAACCCCAGAG
Organism: Bonnemaisonia californica; assembly: GCA_032355485.1. NCBI lineage: Eukaryota > Rhodophyta > Florideophyceae > Bonnemaisoniales > Bonnemaisoniaceae > Bonnemaisonia > Bonnemaisonia californica. Next base: position 3,531 of record JAUBNZ010000205.1, read on the forward strand.
CAGCGCCCACAGCACCCGCTGTCCCAGAAGCAAGTGCGCGAGCTCCGTAGACTGTGCCGCAAAACAGCCAACCGCGCACACTTTGAAAACCGCGCCATCCAACTACGCCAAGTGGCATCCATCGCCGCCATGGGCACCCCGTCCGCCCAGCTCTTCGACGCCGACAACCCCGCATCCGGCGCCTCCCTCCGCGCCTGGGTGAACGAGCAGCGCCTCGACGGCGCCGACTGGCGCGACGAACGGCCACTATCCGCCGATGCCGTGGAGGAGCTGCGCGGCTGGGACCGCCTCTTGAAGCGGTGGGCAAGAATCCGTTTCGACGGGGAGGACGTGGTGCCAACGGAGCTATCATTCGAACACGCAAGCCCCGTGTCCCAACCCGAAGAATACTGCGCGCATGAAACGCTGGAAATGCATAGCACGCCCGCGCCGCCGCGCAAGGCGGAGGTGGTGACGTTTGCGTCGCCGGTGTCCGTGGAGGCGTCACCGGAGACGCGGGTAAGAAAACAGATGCGGCAACCGATGGCCGAGGTGTGTATAAACCGCATTGGCGACACGATAAACATCATTGTACCCGTGGCGGCAGACGATCAGGAAAACATCCATCCAAACCGGCGCGCGCCGCCACACGCGGCCGACACGGCCGCGTCGTGGCGCGCGTCGCCGGGCGAGTCGGGCAAGGAGAGCATGAAGGAAGGGAAGGACGGGGTGCGTGTGGTCACGGGCCTGTTCCGGAGCGGGAATGATCTGGCACGCCCTATGATGGACTGGGGCCGGCTGCGACGGGCGGATCGGTCGGGGTATGCGGATGCGGTGCTTCGTGATGGAGGGACGCTTGATTAGTTTTGTGTAGGATAGTGTTGAGTGTAGCGCAATCTTCTTCTGAACAGAGTACCATAAAAGGTTGAGTATCCGGACGGCGTGGCGGTACGGCGGCGGCGGGCGTGTGGACGGCGCGAGACGGTAGGAGAGAAAGGATGTACATTGGTCCAGCGATTGGGAGGGAATGTTGAGCGCTCGCGTTTGAAGCGGCAGAAGCTGCGGTCGCAGGAAAGATAGCCGGCAGGAAGGTAGAAGCAGCTCCATTGCGTCATGGGCGTGGGCAATGTAATAATATGTCAAGGGCAGTGTGAAAAGTCGTCGTAGCCCCGTGTGCCGAGTTAGCACCAATTTGGGGCACTGAGGGCCCAGGTTGCAATCTCACAGCACCGAGGTCCTTCAGTTGAGCAGTTACCGCTTCCAGCCCAGTTTTTGACCCTGCCTCCATCCATCGCACTCAACCTCAAAAGAAGTATGATATGAACAAACAAACACGTGTGACCCCTGGGCGACAGTACGGTAGTCATCGGCGTACCGTAGGACAGTAGTCTCTGTTGGTCTCTGTGGTAGCAGAGTACTGTGTACGTTATTTCACATTGTGTACAGGGAAAACCGTCCCAGCAGGACGGTACTGTACTGCAAAGACCCAGCCTCCATAAACGGGACCATTGAGGCTGAGGTCGAGGGCAAAGGTGCTCTCTGACTGAGCTTGTTCAGAGAACAGAGCCTGCGCACAGCAGAGCCCGTTCTACTTTACGCTAGGGTAGAATCAGGGCACGCCGTTTCTAAACGGACTCGTAGACGATGCTAGCCTTGTAGATTATTCTGGTTGTCGCTATGGCTACAGAATACTTAAGGTAGAACGTAAAGGCACCGCCGCAGTCCGAGGAGGACAGAATCGAGCGCGGGGGGCCTGATACGACCTTTCTTTTGCCAGCGACTTGCTAACATCTCTACTTCTATTCCTCCTTTACCTAGTTGAACGCGGAAAGCTGTCATACACGAGCAAACAAATGTTGGCTCTGTTAGGCCACCCTCTGCCTAAAGGATGGACTGTTTCGAACTGCTTCGAGCTGCTTCGAGCTGCTTCGAGCTGCTTCGAACTGCCTCGTTCTCCACGCCCTAGACGTTTTTACGTGACACACCGATGTCGCTTTGTGCCATTCCCTATTGTGATTTGCCTGTGAATTGCAACTAGACATTCCGCTATGTCAACTCCCCCGTTTCAGAATCCAGCACTCGGCCAGCGTAAGCCATTAAAAACAATCAATCTCAAATGCAAGAACTTACAACACATGTAAAACTCAAAAATCTATGCAGGCAGTTTAGTAGTACGAAGCGTAAGTAGGTCGCAACAAGAGCTGGGCGTATTGTTCTAATCAAAACAACCCCAACGGACATTCTCAAACTATATACAGTTGCTCCAGTAATAAGATATTCTATACAGACATTCACGCATCAACGCAGGAGGGGTGCACGGCTCGGCCAACAATATACACGAGCCCTGTATGCTACAAGCAGAACAAATACTGCTCACATCTTAAGCTTTGCTGCGGTCCTCGACATCCTTCCAGAGGCTCCACCAGTAGCGGCACGTGAACCCACCGGAGCCAGCAGTGTACACACAGAACTGGCTGTGATCGCAGCACGGCAGGTTACCATCGCAGGGCAGGTCCTCCAGCACGCATTCACCGAGCGCCGCAGCCATCTCTTCACGCTTCCTCTGGCTTCTGCTCTCGTTGGCCACGTTCTCAATGTCCTTCTCGAGCTCCTCAAGCACCCTTTCAAGCACGGCCTCACTGTCCTCCTTCACCTCCTCGCCATCCGTGGCAACAGCTTCACGGTCCTCAGACTCCAACGGCTCGGAGATTGCCTCCACAGGCCCGGCGCTGCGTCCGGTGGATGTGATCTGAATATCGGCGCAGGACCAGAACTCCTCCGGCACAGAATCGCCTCCGCAGGAATCCATACCGTCGCGATGGGCGCCAAAGCCGCCGCCATCGCTGGGGCAGGTAGTTCCGAAGGGGTCGTCGTTCTTATCCATGTACTCCAAGAAGCCGCGGGGGGCGCAGGTATTGGCGGTAGCCCAGTACCACTGCACGACGCAATGCTTGCACTCGACGCCGACAGGGAGCTTGTAGCGCATGGTACCAGAGCTGCCACCGACGATGTGGACGCCGACGTGCTCGGTCTTCCTGCACGGTACGTACCATCTGCCGGGGTAGACGGGATCGATTGGGCCGCATTCGGTGTGGGTGGCCGGGCGCGGGTTCTCGCAGTCATTGTGGGCGACGCGCTCGAGGAGATAGCAGTGGCCTCTCTGGAAGCACTTGGCCGAGATATCCCTGGATCGGCACTTGTCGAGATCGCAGAGGTAGAATTCGAAGTATCCGTTGTGGTTGGTATCCAGCTCGGCTGTGAAGTCGACTTCAGAGCCGGTCTTGTAATGCTCGACGATGGGAACGGTCGGGTAGGGCATGAAGTTTCCTCCGATCATGTGGTCAGTCCTGCCCTTGGGATCTCCGCAGATACCGGCGCGCGATGCGCTGCCCTTGAAGTCGCCGATGGGGTTGTAGACCTTCCAGCCGCCGGCAGGGAGATTCTTCTGAACTGTGACGACTGTGCCGCCGTTGAGACAGTGAGGGCAATTGTCTGTGATGGGATCTTTGGGCTGGGGCAGGTTGGATCCGCATAGGGCCTCTGCTTTGTAGGCACCGCGCTGGCGAGGATTGCACATGAGCCCATGTGCGAAGATGGTCGGAATGAGGGCGGCGAGGGACAGGAGAACGAGTGTGTACTGCATGTTGGCGCTGTGTCGTTTGAATATGGGGATGTGTGTGTGTGAAGAAGGAGTGTGTGTCGCAGTTGTTGTTGAGTGAAAGTGGTTGTTGTGAGGATGAGGGGAGCTGACCGGATGGGCGATGTCGGAGGGTATTTATATATCAAGTGTAGGGGCTGAAGAGGGAAACTGTTGCATGCAATGGACTTGGGTGTAGGTGTGTAGGTTGCAGCCCTGAGAATTGCAGAATAAACCGGAGAGAATTGCGGGGGAAGGCAGGGGCGGTTCGCATGCGGTATGCTTCGGTTGCTGCCCAGCAACGTCGACGCGGTACGTCTACGCGGGGGGCGGCAACGGGCGGCACACGGGGGTCTAGCGCAGGGCAGAAAGCGACGGAAGCGCGGAACGAATCGCGGGGGGAAATTGCTGAAGTGCGGGGGATGAAGACGCCACGCTGCGAATCGCAGCCTGCGATAAGGTGGGCCCACCTCGGCGGCGTGCCTTGTCTGCAGATAGTGCCACAGGGCGCCTGGCCACGTGCACGAAGCGGACAGCACGGCGCGTAGTCAATGGAAGGATGCGACGGTGGTGGTGATGATGCAGCGTGGGGGAGTTTGTGCGCGGGTGCCTTTAGGGCCCTCCCCGTGTTCTTTCGCGTATGAGCGGGTCCGGGGCGGTATCGAGCTGGCGTCACGACCGTGATGAGATCAATTTGCCGCTTTGGCGATTTCCGCCTCTGTTTCCCGGCTGTTGGGTTGCGGTCGCGGCTTCCATGCTGTTATCCAACGCGACGCTGGGTGACCGGCCCTGTGATTCGCGGTCAAAGCGATAAGTTTATTATAATATATATATATGCGTCTGTTAATTGAAGACAGTGTAATGTTATCTGAGTGTAAAGTTGGTGGCAGCTGCATTACGGTGTGCTATCGCTGTGGCTGGGGAACAAGCCCATGATGGGCAGAGGTTTAATATACCCATGACGGGCAGAGGTTTTTATAGAGGAATGTTTGAAGTTTTAAAATCAGTAAACTGAGCCGAGTGTCTGGGAACAGGCGCAGGAGGCAAAAGTTTCGCCACGTGGACCATGGTGGCAAGCGATGCCGTCCAATCATCGTATCGTGGTCGCCCAGGCCGCGCCAATATCAAGTGGGACACAGGCACGGTGCATGCGGTGGAGCGTGTGGTTTGCGGTGGTTGGTATGACATGGCACCCCATCACGGATGTTAAGCCAACTGCAAATGTTTGGACAGTCCTATACCCGGCTCCTATCCCTCAGTCCAATTTGAACTCCAATTTGAACTGAGGGATAGCAGCCGTGTACAGTCAAGGGTGGCCGAGAGGCGGATTGAGACAGGCGCCCTGACATGAGACGGTACGTAAAGTTTTTATGTGTCATAATACTATATGACACATATTATGATAATAGGGCAGCCTCACGTATTATTGTTACCGACAATATTACATGGCTGCCCTATACCGCCTGATTTTCAAGCACTGGTTCTATGGCGCAGTAATGGCGTTTGCCATGGTGCACGACTGGCCCGCCCTGAGATACAAGCACTCTACCAGACAGTGATTCACAGTGAATCCTGGTTTTTTTAACAGCATTGCTGTGTTATTCTTTAGGATAAATACCAAGCAGAAAGTCATACTTTGTATTTCAACGGCGCCGTCCACTGGACAGAGATGAGAAACTGTACGAAGCAGAGAAAATGAACTTTATAAAAATACAAACTGTATGGTACATCCACTTGTAATTATGGGGGAAAACTATACACCTCACATGTAGCCCAAATGGTCTAGCATACGTTGCAACTACGGTACGGAGCGTGACCCCTCAGCGGCGGCGTCGACGCTGCAGCACATGCCACATGCAGATTGATGTGCTTTTGTAATTTAGTGTATTTAGTACAGTTTGGGCTGCCGTGAAGCCGTCAATCATTTGTGGGTAGTCAACCGCTTCTCCCTCCCTCCCCTCCCAGGCAGGGCCGCCCGGGGCCCGCCAACGGCTTCTGTTGCACACTGTGTGCGTCACATTCGTTGCTATACTATAAACGTCTGGTAGCCATGTGTCACATGTTTCTTAATCTTGGAAATAAAATTCTTTACTTGCAGGTACAGCAGGTACAACTACAGCCCAGGACACGTAGCACACGGCAGATTCGCGCTTCGCATGTTAAATGAGAGAGACCCCCAGAGTGAGGGAGGGGCGCATGCGTCGTGAAGGATAGGGAATGGCACGGCCACCGTCATGATGATCGGGCGGGAACTTGAAGAAAGGGCCATTCCAATCACGCGAGAACTGTTTCGCCACGGCGTGTTGTGTGAAAAGCGTTGGCCTTTTCCAGCAACCTTCAAGAGAGCTGCCCTGCCGTCCAAATGGACAAGACGGGCATGCCCCCATTTATTATGTTTTCTTTAGAGAGAGAGAGAGAGAGAGAGTAGGGTTAAGGTACACTCTCGTTATTTTTGTAATGCTTGTGCTGTTATTGCGCCATGACTGTCTGTTACAACCAAAGGGGTGAAGCTGATGTAAATACAGCCGGCTCATGCGAAGCGCACCTCTTCGGCGCCGACGTACATACTACACGTGCGGCGCTGTCATCGTGATATGCATGTGTGTGCATGCAGAGATAGCCTTTCGTCTCTTGGCTACTAAACTACTTTACCCCGGCCTCGGGACTTCGGACTCCAAACCGGCACCCAGGCTGCACCAACGGCGCGCATGGCAATTGTTGCCCTTTTTATGGAGCATTCACACAGGGAGCAGTACAACTCCATCCCAATAATTTATATATTTCTAGGGTTGCGGTAAGGTGCACTCCTGTAAGGAGCTTTTGATAATAATACCCCCAAAATGCACCATATCCCTATTCCTTACAGCGGCTTCTATAGCCCTAATCCCATACTGTAAGAGCCTGGATGGTGTCATATCCGCATCTATGTTATTGCCGCAGTCAATCCGCGAGAGTATCGCTGACCAGACTGCCTGGGCAGTCTGTTCCCCAACCCTCCCTTCGCAGGCCGACTCGCTCCAACTAATCAGTTTTCTAGACTACGAGCTCACGTGTAGAACTTTATTTGTGGAACTCTACTCTGCGTGCACTATATTGTGTGTACAGAACGGGAGATGAAATTCTATATTGTACTACAGAAAGTGAAATCCCTGAAGAGACGTTCGTCGACGGAGTTGTATAGGCACAAGTCAGGAGGTATGGGAATGTAAGCACAAAGAGTATATAAGCATCGTGGAACGATGCGACGTACGGCGAGAGGTTGCGCGCAACGTTCAGGTCGTAGTATACATTGTATGCGTGAGTTCGAATCTCACCGCTGTCATTGGCTAGGGCAGCGTGGCCGAGCGGTCTAAAAACCGCCATAAGGCGCTAAGCAGCCCATTTCGTCATTCAGTTTTTGTCCTTCCTTTGTTTTTTGCTTCAATTCCCGACATTCCCTGGCTTCCATAACCCTAGTCTCGTACTGTAAGAACTTCCCTAATCTTCCCATAATCTCTCAGTCATTACAGGCCGCGCAGTACGTAGTATGGAAGTATTCAATCGAAATATCTGACAGTTTGTTCTTTTGTTAGAGCTTCTCTACTGGTACCGTTAGCAAAGAAGCAAATGAGAAAAATATTTTGAACGTGTGCCCCTGTGAGTGGCTGGGCTAAAACATTTGCTTTTGTCTGGGAATGCCTCCCACCGGTGCTTAACCCCTACGCCCAACTGGGCAAAACACCCTGCCTCCAGCTGTGCACTCCTGCACAACACTCCCCCACTTCACACCATGTGGAACGACAAGATGGCGACGGACGACCTCGACACCATCATCACCCAGCTGCTGGAGACCAGCGACGAGGACACGCCGCGACGTGGAAGGGGAGGATCAATGCCGGGTAAGGCGGCCAATATCGATGGAGGGCAAGAAGAAGCAGCGATCCGCCTTCACAACGAATAATTTGCGGAATCTGCTGTGTATGGTGCCAAGTTCTTCAATCGGCGCTTTCGCCTTACCAAATCGATCTTCCTGCGCATCATGAATAAACTTTTGGACAACTATTCCCATTTTACTTTGCGAAGAGATTTTACAGGAAAGACCGGACTCACTCCGCTCCAGAAGGGAACTGCAGCCATACGAATGCTGGCGTATGGAAGAAGCGCTGATTTCGTCGACGAATATGTGCGCATCGGGGATTCAACAGCAATTCGATTCGTGGAGCATTTCTGCTCAGACGTGGTGGGGTTCGGGGATGGGTACATGCGCGATCCTACTGAAGAGAATTTGGAGAAAATTATGGATAGGGCTGAGAATTGTGGCTTCTTTGGAATGCTTGGGAGTATAGAATGTTGCAAATGGAAGTGGAAGAACTGCGCTACAGCCATGCATGGACAGTACGAAGGGAAAGAGACGGTTCCGGCTGTGACGCTGGAAGCGATAGCCGACGAAACGCTCTGGATTTGGCAGTCATTCTTTGGCAAGCTAGGAAGCGCCATATATATCAACGAACTAAAAGCGTCTTCCTTGAGCAATAAGAAAGGAAATAGAACGTACCTTCAGCCTATTGCGTACACTATTGCTGGAATCGGATGATCTATTCCGTAGTGGCTTGCGGATGGGATATACCCAAATTCGCCACTCTTCGTCCAGACCGTCTCGCACCCGACCACACCGAAGGAGGTTCCACTTGCGAAGAACCAAGAGGCCTGCCGAAAAGATTTCGAGCGCGCTTTGGGCGTACTGCAGGCACGTTGGTACATTCTCGCCCGCCCAAGTCGCTTCTGGTACAAAAGCACGATGGCAACCATCATGCTCGCCTGCGTAATCATGCATAAAGTGATGGTTGAGGAGCGCATGACGGGTTTGGAGGAGGGGCCTGAGCTATATTCTGATGCCATTGTGGGAGAGGGCGTGAAACCAGTGTATGGCGTACACACAACTTTTGATGGCGTCGAGAAACCCGTTCCAGCGGCAGGCTCCAGCGAGGCGCTTTGCGTGACATAGCGCCTCGCAAGGAAGGAAAGAAAGTACAAGAGGACCCGCGAACTAGTCATGGAGCATTTGTGGCAAACGAAGGGGTGAACTGGGATGTGACGTGGACAGAAAGGAGGAGTTTCAAGGGTTCAATAGAGGCGTTCTGGTGGGTTTGAAACCGTGTAGGATGACGGAGACTTGGTTTATGGGCTAATTGAGGACAATGGTTGTCCCTGTGGCGCACGGCTCGTTTTCAACTACCTGCGTATCGGCAGGAGGGGGAGTATGAGACTGCGCTGAAGTAGCAGGCGACTGTGAAGAGGATTTAACTCTTTTCTCTCGGGCTTCGCCTGTGCGAAGATCAGCAAGCGCGTGGGACTGCATGATATTGATGTACTCTACGGATTCTTTCCTGTCGAAACCTCTGGTACTTTCGTGAAGGGCAGTATCTCATAGTGTCGCTTCAGGGCACGGTTGCGCTCACGTGCTGCAGCAACTGTCTCCCCTACCAGCTGCAACTGACGAGCCTTCTGCTTCCCCTTGATTTCCTCATCCTTCGCTAGCTTCCTCCCCATGGGACGAGATTCCGTAACCTGACGCGACTTCGCCTCTCTCTTCACACGGCCGCTATAAACCGCAGGAACTCCAACTACGGCCTCATTATCATTCGAAAAAGCCAACACGCCCTTGCCGGGCTCCTTATCCCCAGCATTTTTGAACTTGTCGTGCCCAAGAAGCACTTCCCAGGGCAGCATAAACCTGAAGGGCTTACGGCAGTCATCCATTTCACCCTTCACATCAACACAGTTGTAGAGGGAGGTCTCCATGGTGGTAATGTCTTCGGGCGATACTCCTGTGGGTTTCATTCGCCGTTGGTGTCGGGAAATGTAGAGAATTTTATTACAAGGGTACCGAGACACACGCACCTCAACCCCCAGATAATGGAAGAAGCAAGTATTAAATACTGCAAAGAAGTCCCTATCATGATTGATTCAGTGTCGAAGTGCAATTCCCCCCCATTAACTGCATACTTTAGTTCCAGAAATGGCAACAATGCTAACCAAACCATGGGAAAGCACGACAAAGAAGAGGAAATAAAGCACATCAAACGCACCTTGGTCAGCAGAATTACAGGGGTTGGTTAGAAAACGCTTGAAGGCGCACAAATAGGCTCGCAAAAAGTGGACTCACCACAGACTGGTTTACATTTCGCGAAATTGACAAAAAGATCAAAAGAGGTGTCTCTCACCTACGCATGCCGCGCCAAAAAGAGCAACTTCTAAGCTTGAAAAAGTTATTATCCACTGATGCTATAACACAGCTGGCCCGTACGTCACGTTTGAGAAAAATAGGTTGCAGAGCGGCGTACTCAACGACCCTGTGCTGGATCTTGCCAAATTCGAAGAGTTGATTTCCACAAAAGGGGGAAACGAATATGTCCCACAACTGCAGCATTTCCAACTGCACAAACCCTTCAAAGAAGATCTAGACACAGCTATATCGCGTTCCCCAAATAGGAAAGCAGTAGGATTGGACGGAACCTTCGTAGAGAGTATCAAAATTGAGCCCAGGCTGCTTTCCAGACTAATTCTTGAAGTGTGGAGAAAGTGCGGCCAACTAGAACATATGCCGCTGCCATGGCGAATAGCAAAGCTAAACCCCATCCGCAAGAAGGGAGATGAAATGGACCCGTTAAACTACCGCCCCATCTATATAATCTCACAACTGAGGAAAATAGTAGACAAGGCGGTTGACGTGGGCATGCGAAAGGCACAAATCTTCAATCCATCACAGTTACGATTTAGACAGCAAGTGGGAACAGACATGGCTATCGCAAGGACTACAGGGTTTAATATGCTCGGCATGGAAAACACTGCAATACTGGACCTTCGAAAATCGTACGACAGTGTGCCGAGAGGTCGCCTCATGGAGGTAGTACAAGCCGTTCTACCGACTCGCCCGTCAAAGATGGTGGCGTATATACTTCAGCCGACTTATATCATCACAAGACAAACTTTACAACCAGAATACGATGTCATGAAGCTCAAGAATGTGACCATGGGGGTACCGCAGGACGACCACCATCACAACTCTTTTCAACATATTCATGGACGAGTATGCGAAGAAGATACTCAAAACTTCGGAAAGATATTACACAGCGACAACGGGTTTAATCATGTTGGCAGACGATGTAAAAATGGGGGCAACAGAGAGAGATAATTTGCAGTGAATATTAGATGTGCCAGAAAAATGGGCAGAAGAAAATGGAATGTACTGGAATACGAAGAAGTGCTTTAGGTTAAAAAATGGTACGAGAAAGAGCAGTAACAATCTCAGGTGAACCATTGAATATAGTCGAAGAAGCAACGTACCTTGGATTGTCTATTGGAATCAACGGAGTTACAGACAAAGGAACCGTGAAACGTGCCAAACGGCACACGGGCAACGTCAAGAACTCAGACGAAATTATATTGTCAACAACAGAATCCCACCCATTCTTCTCATAAGAATATGCAAAGTGTTGGTAATGCCTACAGCAGATTATGGAATCCACATCACTCGGATTACAGAAACCATGATAGCCCAATACAAAACGTTGCAGCACCCTATCCTATGCCTCATACTGCACGTGAGAACGGAGAGCTGCATAGAAAGAGGTAGGAAAATGACCAAACTGGCCCCACTTTCATATAGATCACCCGACCTGTTTTCAAGACTACAAGACAGAACTGAGAAGAAGCGATCAAACGCCGCGAGGAATGAGACAGAGGAACAAATGGAAAAAGATGACACCTGGGCATTAGAAAAACAATGCAATGTCCATAATCTGCCCCGCGAATGGAGGAGGGAAACCTAACGACACATTGGGAAAGGAGAAGTGCAAACACGGGAAGACCGATCCCAACAATGCTCAACGGAAAATATGGACTGATATTTTATACACAGAAGATGGTACCCATTCGCAATGGAATCAAATGGTATCAAAATACCTCCCCTATCTAGAATTCGAATACGAGATCGAGGGGACACAGAGAGAAACGCGAATTACAAGAATATGTTAATGCGATGGAAACAGTTCGCCGCAACATGAGGACGCCCAAATGGACCATAACGGAAATAAGAAAAACGGAGGAAGCTATAGATGCGATAGAGACCATTGACGAACCAACATTGATCACGCAACGCACGCCAAAAGAACGACACATGTAGAGTGTGAACATTCAACAAGATCAGAAGGCTGAAGTCCACTGCAGACCTATGCAAAATATGGATTCAACAGATCGATTCAATAGGAATGATGGTAAATTGTATTGGATAATGAGAACCAGAAAGACTCAAAAGGAAAAAAGAGAAGAAGAAGAAAAGAATGGAACACAACAGCACGGCTATGGAACGCATGAAAATGATGAAGCAATGCTTGAATCGTCAGCGTGCCGTGCGGTTTCAGTGGTTACCTGGGCAGCCGCATGAGTTAACTCTGAGCAGGGGGGCCGGGGTCATGCTGGTCCCGCCTAAAGATTTCATTTTGCTGCGTCGCTGGGGAGCTGAGTAGGGGAGCAGAGAATTTTTAGTGGGTGGATGAGGCTTCACATGCGGGGAACGGAGACCTGTGACGGTGATATGTAGCTCTTCTTTATCCTGTGTGGGCGCGCTGCGTGAGGATGCTACAGAAATGGACAAAGATCCACGCGATGAGTCACAAGTCTGCTGTTTGTCGGTACCTGGAGCTTCAGTGTTCAGCTCGCGCGCTGAATCTTTGAGTGCATTGGTCCTCGTTTCGAGATCGCCGATGATACTCTGCTGAGTTTCAGAGCGTTCCTCCGCGGCCTGTAGACGTTTTTGTAAGGTTTCTACTGTCCACTGTGTGATAGTTTGGTTAGAATTCTTGCTCCGGAGGGCACGAGGGATGCGGTGTGGCGTTTGAACGCCCGGAAGTTTAGTGCGGAACGTGGGCCCGAGGAAGCGTGCACGGCGTCGTTCCCTAGCTGCGAGGGCATTCACTTGCGATCGTTGGGAGGCCTTCCTAAGGGGTGAGTCGATGGAAGGTCGTGCGAGACGCTCAGTGTTGGCGGTATACGATGGATGGGATTATTCCTTGCACCAAGCTTTGGGGGTGTCTTCTGTGGGATCAGGGCGTCTCACTGGGACCGTAGTTGTTCTCTGAGTGGCGCGGTCGTCTCCAGGCGAGGACAGACGGTGGGAGGTCATTCGATGAGCAGGCGGTGAAAAAATAAAAGCAGATTTGATTCCGAGGTATCAATCGTGGTTGACAGCACTGTGCGACCATCGGCCCCCGGGAGAATGTCGTACAGACTGGAGTTTCGCGTTGCTCCGCAGGGTGGATCTTGTCTCATAATTGGGAGATTAGCACCGTTTCGGTGTGAGGAGACGCGCACTCGCCAGGCGCGGCAGATCTCAACGTTTGGCGGAGATCGCGGGTGAGCCTCCTCAAGGTCACCTATTGTGCGAGTACCGTTCCCCAAGAGGGGAAGGCACCTGTAATGGCTTCGCAACGGTCACGGCGGGAGATCTCAGCCTATCCGAGGTCAAATCGCGCGCGGCGAGTATTAAAAGACGCGCTGCAGATGCCTGCATCAGATATAAGAATATCGCCGCGATCGGCGAAGAAGTTCTTGCGTCTGTCTCGAAAAACAAAAAAACTGTGGTTTTTATGCGTGCATTCAAAAGCACAGGTAAATGGACCCCAACAGTTGTAACTTCCGCCTATGTATAGGTACCCATCTGCAGGGTAACTTATTAACTGTTTCCATAAAATATTTGTACTCGGACAAAGATAAGTTGGAACCCTCCCCTTCTCTCTCCTCCATGTTCATATGAGCCAAAAATATTCTCCAGGGCTTTCACCGACGCCGAAGATGGTATCACGCTCAGCCGCCAATTACTACTCTCTCTAATCTCTCCTCTTAGATATCTTAGAAGTATTGCCATCGCCGCAGTTGTGCTTCGAACAATAGCGATAGAGTCACTGTCTGTAGCCACCGTTAGTCGACACACTTCAGAGGCACTAAATATTAATTCTCTTCCGAATGTTTTGTTACCTCGCAAACGATTTCCAACTGCAACTTTTGGCAAGGTAAGCCAAGTTTACCATTGCTTTTAATTTCTACGCACGATTTTCGTTCACAAAAGGGAGAGGAGGAATAGGTGTCAACTCAGCGTCACGGCTTGCTGTCTCGTGTGACGACTTGACGCTGCGCAGAGTCGTTGGACACGGGACGCTAGATGGAAAGGGTGTAAAACATAGTGGGAGGCGTGAGGCTCACGGAGAGAGCTTGGAACAATGGCAGGCGAAATGGGACGGCACACACCTCGGGGGCTTTGCCCTCTGCAGTTCTCCTTGCTACCCGGTTTGCCTTTAATACCTATCCTATTAGTAAACTACCTCCTAATTTCCTTACCATACAGTCTGCAGACTGTCTGTCTCTAGCGCACGCCTCAGCCAGCTGGGTGTTAGTATACGGTGCAGTCATCAGGCTGGGGGCTGTTACCCGAAAGTTGTAGCCGAGCCATTGGGGAGAGCACTGCAAATCAGCCTAAGCTCATCCTTGAGAGCTGGCGTCTTGTGGCTCTCTATTGAAATCTAGGTAGTCAGCGCGAGCGCAATGTCCAGTATCCTCAATGCTCTGGACAGCTGTCTCCAGCGCCCACTGTAGCAAGGGGAGGTACCACTCTTCGTCACACTCAACAGAATCAGATGCTCTGGATGTAGGTACATTACTAAAATTTTGTTCGTATGGGGTACAAGTCCAGATAGGATCGTTGGTAGATGTGGTCCTACACTCAGTGCTCGTAGATGTTGTTTCAAAAGTTTTCTTTTTTACATTAGGGAACGCCGGTAGGAGGTCTCCAAGAAGAAGAGAAGGTGTATTTTGCTCGATGCAGCATGGGTGGGCTGAGTCTAATGTTTAGTTAGGTTTGGTGATATGGCCGTGGCTCTTCCCGAAAACAACTCCCGATCGGACGTTTTATCGTGGTAGCAGCTCTAAAGGCGGCTTTTTACAGCGTGTTGTGGTTACGAGGTTTAGTAGATTCATATGGAAGCGGATAAGGAGAACTATCCTCCCTTCCGCATCCGTGTTTTTCATTAGAACAGTTATAATTTTTGCTTCGTGGCGTGCTGGGGAGAGCAGTGGGAGATGCAACTTTTCAAAGACATGGTATAAAACGTGGCCGCATGTCTTCAGCCCATTAGACAGAGAAACTTCGTTTCCAAATATGAATTTCCTGGGCATAAAATTGCACGATCTGGAGATGTGCCCTATGTATATGCTGCGACCCGAGCATGCGATCGATTCTCTAGATCGGAATCAGCACGTGTTCTAATTTATCGAGCAGTGGATGGTAACGTATAGGGAGGCCGGAAATGATTACGATTGTAGTGTTTGGGTGGCATAGAAGACGGTAAGGCCTTCGAACCAGCCCGCAGCCGGAATACATGAACAGGATCCGTTGCTTGAACAAGTTCGGGCGTCAAGGGGTGAGGAATTGATGTTGTTTTGTCGCGAACAGTTGGCCGCTGGACCTGAGGAGTTGACGGAGATGCTACAATACCCCTTCGTGCAGTCTCTTGCGGTTGCGTACCATTATTGTTGCAAGAGGTCCTACCGTGGCGAACGGAAGGCTTTCGCTTTCGGCCTGATTGTCGAGGCAGGGGGTCATTGCGAAGGCATGGATAGTTATGTGGGAAGTGCGTTTGAGCGGGTGATGATCCTCCCCCTCATCAGGACGCACTTTAGAGTTCAGACCTGATGACATGTTTCACAGGCGCATGCTGCAAAACGTGCAGCATTTTCTTCATTTCAAGAACCAGCAACGCGAATTGTGATGCATCTGTACTTTATTTGTAATTTTTAGGGCTAATAAAGTCCTTGAACCGTGAAACCCCCAAGTAGCCGAACGTATCAATACACTAGGCCAGCAGTATATGCACTTGCATATGCGATTGCATTTGCCCTTGCCCTTCCCCTTGGTAGTTGCGTTGACCTTCCATCCAGTTAAGATTTTTCCCGAGTTCGCCAAACATTTACCCCCAGCTCCGATTCCATGCAACTTGTTGATCACAGGCGCGCTGGTCATGTACCCCCCAAGATGACTAACATGCTGTCCCCGACGCCCACTGCACGGGCGACCGCCACATCCCCCGCGCCCGCCTCGTCTGCCCAGCCGTCGCTCGCGGTCGTTAACGGGTTCTATGGCTGCTCGCCCTCATTCTCCAAATCGTGCTTGCTTCGAACCAGTCCGTCTTGATTCGGCAGTCGTGCGTGGTTGAGCACTGCATTTTGCATAGTTTTGCTGGGCAGCAGTTGAGACCTTTGTGGTAGATACTTTGGAACTTCGAAAGTAACGGTAAGTATAGTACAATTTATTCCTGCAATACTCAGTTAGTGGGTAGGAAGCTTTCCCGAATAATTGCCGGACCGCATGTTCGTCTAGTATTCTTTTCTGGAACGACGATTTTGACGCTTTATTTGTGGAGTGCCATGCCTCCAGTTCTGTCTTTATGCACGATCACACAGCACTCTCCAAAAAAATTCCCCTCTTTCCCCTCCTCTGTTTGTTTCGCCACTAAGAGATGCAAGACCATCCCTCGGACATTTTTACATCGATGGAAGGCAGAAGAGCAACCCCTTGTCAGGCAAACCGCTTTCCATTGAAATCCATCTCAAAATCTTCAGGGTATTTGTGATACAATCTCGGATGTCACTTCCGGTTAACCGGTCGACTAAGGAAGACAGCCAGGTAACCCGTACACGTGGCAACAGTGGCGCACCTGGTGACGTCCACGTGTGAGCCCTGTCCAGCGAGGTTAGCGGCGAGTCCTCCATGGCGTACTGTACGGTCACCTCGGACACTCTGTCCTGGAGTGGCTGGCGTGGATATTCCGAAATACGGTAGCGCAATTTAGAAAGTAACTAGAAAATGATAGAATTAGAGTAATTAGCTTACAGTACTGAACGAAAAACGGCGAGCATACTTAACCAAGTTGCTCGCGGCCAACCCAAAAAGATAAAGAGGTAAGCACCCTTCGGCCCTAAAACTTGTCTACAAGCTACCGGCTCCCGCTACGGAATTCCATCACCGTCCGACCCAGCTCGCGCGCCCAGTGAACTAGCCTCATCCCCGTGCTACCCCCTTTCCCTCGGAACGTCCCTCCCCTTTCGCGGTTAGTAACTTTCTACAATCCGAACGGACTTTTTGTACGACAGTAGTAGTCAATAATTGGAAATTTCGGATTCGTCATCGAATGAGAACAAAAGTTTTGCAACACCAGCTTCCAACTGGTTGCCGACATCACTGCCTGTAATAGGTTGAATGATGCAAACGGCTGGCCCATTTCCAACAGGAAGTCAATTGCCGTGATATCACATTCGGGCGAGCCATGATCTGATGGCGCGACGAAGGGCTGCTATCCGCCGATGCAGTGGGGTGGAGGAGCTGCCCGACTGGGACCGCCTCCTGAAACGGTGGGCAAGAAACCGTTTCGACGGGGAGGACGTGTTGCCAACGGAGCTATTCTTTCGAGCAGGCCACCCTCGTGTCCCGACAGGAAGAGTACTGCGCGCATGAAAGGCTGGAAATACCTAGCACGCCCGCGACGCCGCTCAAGACGGAGGAGGTGATGTTTGCGTCGCCGGTGTCCGTGGAAGCGTCGCCGGAGACGTGGGTGAGAAAACACATGCGCAACCGATAGGCGAGGTGTGTATAAACCGCATTGGCGACATGATAAACATCATCGTACCCTTGGCGGCAGACGTAGAGGAAAGCATCCATCCGAAACGATGCGTGCCGCCACAAGCGGCCGGCATGGCTGCGTCATGGCGCGTTTCGCCGGTCAAGCCAGGTAAGGAATCCAGGAAAGACGGAAAAGACGTGGTGCGTGTGGTCACGGGCCTGTTCTGGATTACGAATGATGTGACACGCCCCATGATGGACTAGGGCCGGCTGCGACGGGCGGATCGGCCAGGGCATGCGGATGCGGTGCTTCGCGGTGAAGGGACGCTTGATAAGTTTTATGTAGGATAGCGTTGAGTGTAGCACAATCTTCTTCTGAGTAGATACCATAAAAGGTTGAGTATCTGGATGGCGGGGGGGGGGGGCGCCGACGGAGTGGGAGGGTTGGCGGAAAAGGATGTAAACTGGTCCAGCGACTGGGAAGGAATGTTGAGCGCTTGCGTTTGAAGCGGGAGAAGCTGCGGTCGCAGGAAAGATAGCCGGCAGGAAGGTAGAAGCAGCTCCATTGCGTCATGGACGTGGGGAATGTATTAATATGTCAAGGGCAGTGTGAAAAGTCGTCGTAGCCCCGTGTGCCGAGTT
>JAUBNZ010000206.1:0-21361 GCA_032355485.1 Bonnemaisonia californica
CCCTCGCGGGCGAGCCAGAGTGCCGAGAAGCAGCCTCAGTACTTCCCAGCCCGGAGGCGACAGGAAATACTTGCTCTGCCGCCACACCGCTACCGGATACTAGGGACACAGTATCCGGAGGGTGCTCAGGCGCTTTCTGTACATTCTACACCTGTAGCCGCAACCTCAGTTCTCCGGAGGTTGCGGAATACCACAGCAACCTCAGTTCTCCGGAGGTTGTGTAATACTACAGACTTCAATTCAGATCCTTGATCGGTTAGCATACCTGCTGGGTATCCGCCATAGATTGTAACCCATGCATATAGGAATGTATCCCAGATTGCAGCAGTATCTCGACCTGATAGAAAACGAGCGGCCATAAACGTGGTACCAGCATCAAGAATATGAATCAAAAGGCGATTCAATATAGTTATGAGATCAAGAATTATTTCCTTGTTGAAAAACAACATCATCTGGAAATCTTTACTTGAAAGGTAAGCGGTCTAGGGGAGTGTGTTTGGGATGCATGAAACGTCTTGGCAATATCTTCTAGGATTGCTCTCGTCCTTGTGGTCAACTGATCCGGAGTGCCTCTCCTTAGGAGATTGTACAGTTTCTCTATGGTAGGATGCATAAAATGTAAATGCACAGTATTCAGTTGGGATCTCAAGTAGAGACATAGATAAACTGGATCCTATACAAGGTGTATGTCTCCATACTTGCGTTTTAAAGGCATATTCCAGTCGTCACAGACTGGATGTAGCAAGTTTTGCATCGATAGTACATTCCACTTGAATGAGTCTAATATGTATAACCCAATAAGCAGTGATACATTATCTCTGAAGAAGTGTACAAATAGCTTCAAGATTGATCTAGATGTTGGCGCATGTACAGAAAATAAACCCAGAGAAGGGCAGCTTTGGTCATCAAATTGGAATCGTGCATAAGACTTTCTTGTAATTAGGTTGATACTGTACATTTCACAGTATAGATTAGCTTGTTTTGTCCCGATTACAGATCTTTGTGCTCCAGTATCCAAATCAGCTCCATGAAATTCTCTGTTCTGTACACACATCTTAACGAAAGAATCAGTAGTACAATTCACACGAAACTGTTCGAATTAGGTAATATAGGCGTAGTAGTTGTCAGGAGATTTTTGTCGGAAGGTTGTTGCGAAGTTACTCCCCCCTACTGCTCACACGAAAATCCAATACAGCATTCTGTGGATCGGCTGATACAACCAGATTATTAAATGTATTTTCATCTGATGGTTTGATATCCCCTGCTTTCTATCTGTGAGGGCTTTTGTTTTAAACGCATTTCTGTCTACGCATGTGATGGGTCTGGCAGTGGTTCGAAATAAGCATCTTCTTCTGTAACTAATTCTTATAGTGCTTTTTCAGCTGCAGTGCCGTTTGAACCGAGCTAGTGAACACGACTACGAGCAGCTTCTGAAAAGAATCAGAACTACTCTGCTTGCAATCTGCAAAAAAGTGTCGGTAGCGCTTACACTTGAAGCATCGAATCTTAGACATATCTCTTATTACGCAAGGTTTCGAGCGCTCAGAAATTTCATTTCTATATGCATTGGATTCTTTTCCAGACCTTTTGCAGCTCTTAGGGAACGCGTATTGGGCACCATATCCCATAAAGTGAGGGGTACTTCGTGTCCTTGGACTTATGTTGTATTAACGTCAACACCTAAGCGTAAACTACATTCTCCCATATTACAATAGCAGCAGAAAATCTAGAGTATAGATCTCCAAATATAATATCATTTCGCATCACTTCCTCCTCTGAGGTGCGAGACCATCCATACTTCTCCAATATTTTCATTAGTGTTTGTAATTTAAAATATCTCCGCTCTTCTTCTTGGGGAACTGTTGGTTCAGCCTTGATACTTCGTGATACATTATACCAATTGAAGCAATGAGACTGCAATTATGTTTCTTACGGATATCATAAATAGTCACACTCTCTGCAGTACTCTCAATTTGTCGCTCGTTTGCAGCTGTGTCAATTTGAGACTCAATTTTGGGGAACACGGCGCCAATCTCGGAGCACTCAGGGTTGTTTTGAATGTTTATAGTCCAATGTAGCATTGCGGGTCCCTTCAGTATACATGATACCAACTTAACTCGGGTCACACGGGAAAATTGTTTCCGGTCACAATATGTTACATAGATGTATCGAGTTTCAGCTAGATTAGGTGATTCTGCCAAGATGCCGCTTTATTTTTCATTTTCATGGAGCCGCCTACCGGCAGTATCGAAAAGTCTCCAAAACGCTTCAGTTTCTGGTCCTGGATGAGAAATAGAGGCAGAGCTTCCCGCTCCGTTACTTTGTGCTGTCAGTGTAGTCTTACTCATATCTCTACGAGATATTCACCAGTCTGACAGTACTTGGTTAGCAATCGTGTGTAGTGGATTATCATGAGCATAAAGTGTGTTAGAAACAGCTTGAGGGGTAGGAAGACCTTTCCTACTCTTTATTTGTAATACACATAACGAAAGTACGTCCCGTAGTGCACGGTAGAGTAAAAGAACTTTTAAGACATTAGGGAGCAAGAAATACCTCTGGTCGGAATAGTTCCAGTGAGGCTTCTTGTGCTAGCTCGGATAACATTTGAGCTGAAGTTATGATAAATTTGATGTCATGTAAAATAGAGTTCTGCTTCTCTGATTTCCCTTGAATGCGGTTTCCAAAGGTTTCGATACATTCCCTCCTTGACTCCTATGGTTTTTCTGTGTTATCTCCCTTGTTGGATTCATGACGCGTAGGTACAGTTGGATTTGGCATTGTAGTGTAGTAAAATGTTACACGTACACTTAGTATCCACCTCACAATATTCAAATTACTTCTCGTATCAGGTAGCGTTGGCACTGCGAGCTCTATACATTGAAATTAAATAGTCTTTCCCGATACCGCCATACGCGGGATTCGAGTAATAATGGAGTCTCGAGTGAATCGTAGTGCTGCAGCAAGCCGATGAACCCACGCTATGCAGTGACCCGGAAATGTCTGTAGCCGAGCAACCTTAGGACTTACGGCGCAACGTGCTGATCAGATCAGCAGATGATAAGGCGAATTAGCAGCCTGGGCAAATGAACTTAAAATAATACAAAGGCCCTTTCTCCCTTAAGGATGCAAGATGTTTTCGAGTAGAAACACAGAGACGATATGGAGCTCTATGCCTTTGCCAGACGCTATCAAAGGGAAATAGAATGACTTCGTAGTACAGGTCCGCAGTGTGCACACAGAAGTGTAATCTTTGGAAGTTTGGGTGGGGCCGGGGCGTGCTCGGAGCAAGGTCCAGTTTGTTCGTGGTCGGGACGGATAGGTAGTCGATTCAGGTTAGTAGTCTTTTCGCGGTGTAGCGGTAAACTTACAAGTGATGTCGCACGCAGTTATTACCTACTCAACACGGCGGTCTATTCGTGCAGTCCGGAACGTGCGTCCGGAGAAGGGCGAAGGGTGACAGGCGGTGGTGAGCGCAGCAGAACTCCTTGCATGTATTGCTTTTTACTCGGGTCTGATACAGACACGATAATCGGGTGCCTTCTTTCGTGGGCGGGTCAGCATCTCTGACTTGGCCGTAAAACTATATAGCTACTGTATGCAATAAAATGGGGCCCTGTGAAGGGGCATCCGCAACTGCATTTCTAACAAAAATCTCTAGACTGTTCGAATGATTCCATTACAGTATGATGGTGTTCCAAAATATCAGAGACCACTCGGCTCGCCATTTCGTGTAGAGTTGCATGCGGGCGGTCTTTTGAACGCCCGAACTCAAACGTTTATTAGAAAATTAGGCTCGCACACCGTCCGCATCCACACATTTTTAGTGCTGTAAAGAATGGTGACCGGAACAGATGCAACAATGCATATCCGAAAGACGCCGGTTACCACAACCTTCCACGCTGGAATCCAGCCCGGTGTTGTTTCAGATTGGTAAACGTACACACTAAACCGCGTTGGTCCAGCCACCGCAGCGTCCGGTACGAATCTACCCCAGCATATTTTTCTGATCCAGACGAGCCCGGACAGTTCGAACGATAAGCAGTAGTCTATATATACCCGTATGAATCTGGATGAAAACTGGTCTGTCCTGGAACTTTAGAACAATACAAATTTTCCGTTTCACAATCTGGTTCATCCGACCAGATTACAAGATGAAATACACGAGAACGGCTTAAAACAGGTCAACGTACACCAAATCGACCGTTAAGACCCTTCGGGAACATCACCAAAGGTATTTCTAGAGGGCCCTACCAACAGTTTTCGCGAGAAGGACATCTTCTAAACCGCCTCACATGTTCGAGTCATCGCTTTGACCTATACTATAGAAGTATAATATTACAAGCTAAAGCCGTTAAAGAATCATCTAGCTTTTTCTTTGAACACCATAGACGTGAAACACTCACTGATATAGAACGGATGTGTAGGCTTCGTCATTTATAGACTTTTAAAAGAATCCAGAGTTGCTTGATTCACCAACCACTGAAACCACATCCCACTCATCATCACCATGCCTCCAGTGAGACCAACCCCGAACCCTTCGTCACCAACCCCCAGCCCACAAACACACGATTTAGTCCATCATTCTCATCCAGGTGTTTGGAACAGATTTGGTTTATTGAATTATTGATATTTCTTATTTGTTAATTTTATATTCTGGTTTGAGAAAATAAAGTAATTTATTTTGGCGCGCCAGTCCGGTTCAGACCGGATCATATTCAACTCATACCCGGCTCTATCGTCACTGTACAGCCGTTTTGACCGAGTAATCCTGCCCCGGAAACTTAAAATTACCTCATTTTTCAGCCCGCTTCCGGTGTACTCTCATTTATTTGAGGTCGAAGCCCGCCCGGAACCAGGGCAAAGTCTCAAACATTCGCCCGTTGCATACCCAGAAGGGTTATGTTCCGGAAAGAAAAGCGGAAATACCCGCCCGAATGCATCTCTAATTTCGTGAGAAAAGTTCTGCTCGGAATATGACTGAATTCTGAAAAAATAGCAGGCCCTCTCTGGGCCCCCTTGGAACGCTCATTATGATACTCGGAGCTGGCCAATATCTCACACGTAGGACCATTCTAAGGCTCATATTCTCACTAAAGTACTACAATTTCGAGCGGGCATGCGATTTTACCCGCCCGATCCAACCTCTAAAGCTTTAGCTAAGATATGGAGTTGTGTTCTTGGATACAATAGGACATGAATGCGATGTACAGATAAGGCAAGATATTTCTATTGGCCGAAGTTCGACCTTCATTTTCGATTAAAATTGTATTGGTGGGTGCTCAAACATTAAATAAAATAAATTGAGTACTTCAAGGGATGCCATTTAAGAGCATGTCTATAAGTGCTAAACCAAACTGAGCGAAAATATGAAATTTGAGCACCAGATACTGTTTGACTGTCGCTGCCGGCCTGCCAGTGTCGATCAGTCCGGTAAGTGTCGCAACCGGCGGCGGTGCAAAAAAAACTCCTACTCAACGTCGACTAGCGCACAAAGCTGGGTGGGAGCTATAGAGTTTTTCTATTGGCCGGGAAAACACCTAGATTTACTCTAGAAAATAAATGGGTGACTGCTCAAGTTGAAGAACATTTTTAAGCGAAAACCGATCTTCAACTTGAGCGCTCAAGCATTACATATAAATGTTTTGACCACCATCTGTGCTGAATTGAACCGATCAAACACCTTATATTTAATGTAATTGAGCACGAATAGACATGCTCTAATGGTCATGTAAATTTTACATTATTTATAATGAAATTGAGCATTGATACTGGTGCTCTTACTTCTAAAACGGACCAAAGGGTATCATACTCTCTTTCTACAGATCATACCCTTCCACTGGCCTGGAAAAATTATGTTCGTTCTGGGCCCGATACTGTTTACCTATCTCCCTTCTGTACCTTGTGGAAACAATTCGCGTGCAAATTTCGCATCGGTGTGGATCGACTACAGTAATTCGAAGCAGTGTTTGGGCCTTCTGCCTGTCTGGCCTAACGCCACTGATTACAGCTTCATATCGCATGGCTGTATGGCTGCTTATGAGGCCATTCATATATTCAGTGAATATATGAATAGCCTCATGAGCAGCAATAGAATGGTATTCAGCGGATAAGGAAAATGAATAAAATTGAAGTGTTTTCCGCTGTGGGTGTGATAGGTTGCTGAATGAGCAAGGGGCAATATGTCAGTTCTATGATTGGATGAAATGTATATCTGCGTTTGTTTTTGCCATCGAGATAATTGTCCACTATTCGGCACAAAATGACCGATTCTCTGAGGGAAGATATTCGCTGCTGGGGCAGCGTTTAGGGGGTACAGTAATGAGTATATAGATAGTAGAGTTGGGTGTTCCGTTTCTGCCGGGGAAATAGGCAGACAGAAATGACAGGAGTAAAATCTTCTGCCTTCTGTACAAATCACAACCTACAGCAAAAAAGAGCAGAGCAGCGTGCAGAGTATTGCGCCATTACGACAGTCGCGACTCATTGAAGGAGCTTTACCCTGGTGAAACGCTGAAGAGGAAACAGTATTGCAAGCTGTACTATCCGTGATAGTTCCAACAATCTGACGTCTATTTCATTCTGTGGTTTATTCAACGACTTAAAGCTTATGGTACATGAGATCCTGGCTATACTTTTGGCCGCTTGAACCAATCTTTGGTGCTGCGTAGTGAAACTGACTCGTGGCTGCAGGGCCTGGGACTTTCGGGTCTGTCTAGAAACCGCAGTTCTAGGGGAAGGCACGTGTGCGAGTCATTACAGTGCTTGCAGATCCCCTATCGGCCTGAAAAACCGGTATTGGCGTTTTACGCTTGGTGGAAGAGCAGTGCGAGAGAGGAGACGGGGTGCGGTAGAGTTTTGGCGTAAGCTTGAGAAGTATAAGACACTCAGAATAGGACTTTAAGGACCAAGCAGCCATGTCCTCACGGCCTCAAAATGTACCGCTGTCTAACAACGGTAGTGGAAGTGGAAATAGCAACGGAGGGGGCAATGGAAACGCGCCTGGAAACACCCCTGGAAACAACTCTGGTCAGAATATTGGCAGAGGTGACAGAGAAACCCCTTTCGAAGTTACACATATGCAGCTATTTACCATACCAGATTCTCTGATGCCATTGACCAATGCTGACGGACAGGTTCTACAGGCTATGAGAGTTTACTTGCTATTTGAGCCTGGTCACAATATCATGACTGCTACCCAGGAACTATTGTCAAAGGATCTCTTAAGGACTTCATCACACGCATTATTGTATACCCTAAAGCTATTACTCAGGAACAAATGTTTACAATTTGATTCGTTCATTGGTTTCAATGTTCGGGATGTTCTACTGTATAAGTTGTTCGATGATTCTTCTGAGGAAGATACTATATCAAACACGTCAAGGCATCAAGACGATGTTCAGAATACTGGGAATATAGCTATAAAATCCGATGCGCAGATTGTACCTGACACTGTGCATATTGAGCAAAACACAGCTCCAGAAGAAACTGTTCGTGAACGTACAGACATTGTTCGGCCAGCTCGCGGCCGTAGTCTCACAGACTTGCAACTGCAGATTGATGAACGACTGCGGAATGTTCCGCCAGTTTACAATAGGAGCAAGTATGGATTTCATGAATCTGGGGATGTCCGTGTGCATGATAGGGATAGGGATAAGCGCCTTGATGGCAGAGACTTGTCTCAATCTTTGGACCAGCAAGCAAAGAAAGATGGAACGAGTGCTGCTGTGAATCTGAGACATGATTCAACTCAGAGCCCATCTCAGTCTTTCTCAAGAGCGACAATCCGGTCCCTACCCCAAGAGAACCCTCCTGATGTACATGGAAGAGTGTCAGATTTGATTAAGTACTACTCTGTATCTGGAGCAAAGTACACTGGAAGACCTTCAGATCACCAGAGTTTGTCTAGACACCATGCAGCTTTTTATGCACAAGCCCGGATGTGTAATTTGACATCTGACCAAGCTCTGAGGATTCTGTTAACTATGATTGAACCACAATCTCTGGCAGGACAGTTCTTCTTTTCCAGCATCGACAATCAGGTTAATACTCTCGAGGATGCCTTTGAGAAACTGTACATGTGGGATCGTCACCATATATCGCTGGAAAGAATGATCAGGTTATGGCGTGGATTTAACATTCGCCAGTTTAAGACTGAGATGAACACATGGTCACAAGCATTGGAAAGTTTCTATGAACGGGCAGTGCTACTCCAGGATCAGTTAGATGATGTGCTAAAGCATGATACGTTACTGGTAGAGATACTGCAAAGTGGGATACGAGAAGAGCAGTTCTATCTCTTCGTAGAATGAGCAGAGTCTGCTTCTTCCCCTCATCAGTACTTTCACAACTGCCTCACAGCCATTTCGAAGCAAGAACTCTTCGAGAAGCATCAAAGTTCTGCTTCTAACTCTTCGACGGAGAATAGGAATCCTGTTACTTCGCTATCTAAGCCTATGTTTATTCCGGATAAGCCTGTGATTAAGTTTGATGCCAAGGATACCCCACTTGTTGGAGCTGGGAGACGTTATGCTTTTGATCCTAAGAAACGCTTCTCATCTGGCAGGCAATTTCGAGTTGAAAGGAAGAATCCTATCGGTCGGGATGGAAAGAGAATGCTTTGCAGACACTGTGAGTCTGATTCTCAATTCATTCGAGAATGTCCTCTTAGCCAAAAGCTTGGGTTAGTACGCTTTGTCATGGAATCGCCAGAGGACGATAGTATTCTTGACCTTTCCGTTAATGAACTACTGGATGTTGTACAAGAAATGGACGACGATGAATGGTCTGTATGCAATGCCTACTTATCTTCACTGGCAGACAAGGATGAAGATACCTCTCAGAAATCTATTGAACCTACGGAGACATGCTATTCTAGACTTACCGAACTCTCTGCTTTGGAAGAACTTCACTCTCCGTTTGAAATGATGGCAGTAACATATGGTGATTCAGATGCTGATATGCCGAGAGTGGACCACATTGGAGATGATATGAATCAAGTAGAATGTCGACTTGATTATTCTAACTTCGACACGGGCCCATTTCGATTTATCCCAGGAACCAATTCTTTGCTAAATGGTCTTGGTAGTGCTACTGGGAGCATCTCTTCGCTCAAGTATAATCCCAAGAAGAACTGCACCTTCCACGTGAAGAAAGGTATCAGTGTTGAGACCGCTGAGAATGATTTGGATGGTATCATGCTGGATAATGGGGCATTTCAGACTCCCTCTGGCATGAAAGCATATCTTCGATACTGTGAACATGTTGGGATATGTCCTGAATTCCGAGAAAGTCGAAATTCTTTCAGGGGAATAGGAAAAGGAGTTGTTAAGTCCCTGGGATTAGTCAAGATACGGATGCCAGTTGCACACCACTATCTGGAATTTGAGACCGACGTGATTGACCAAGACATACCATTGATGTTTGGTCTATACAAACACAGAATGTACGGGTGTAGTTCTAATGAGTTCGAGAACACGTTTACTCATCACCCTTCTGGTATTGCGGTGCCTGTGGTGTTCAAGAAATGACATTTATATCTTGAATGGCCATCCGATCAAGTTATATTCACGCAAAAAGAGCTAGTTAAACTGCATGATCGCTTCTCTCATCCAGCAGTAGATGCTTTTGTCAATCTCTTGAAACGAGCTCGACTAGAAGATGTTGGTCCGGATACTAGGAGGATGTTGCAGGAGATAGTCCGAACATGTGAAACTTGTCAAATATATTCTCCTAAGCCAGCAAGATTCAAAGTATCTTTTCCTGAAGACAACCTGGTCTTCAATCATGAAGTTCAAGTGGACTTATTCTGGCTAGAAGGGAAAGCAGCCCTTCATATCATCGATCGTGGAACAAGGTACTCAGTAGTTCGCTTTCTGAAAGAACAGACTGCAGAGTTCGTCTGGAATGTCATTTTGGAAGCTTGGGTAACTGTCTTTACGGGGTTTCCTAATATAATTGCATGTGATAAAGGGAGCCTAATATAATTGCATGTGACAAAGGGAGCCAGTTCACAAAATCCATGTTCTTTAGGAATATTTGCAGTGAATTTGGAACCGTGATTAAGGCTACACCAGTCGAGTCTCACAACTCTTTGTCTTTTTGTGAGAGATATCATCAGATGATAAGAAGAGTTTTTCGAAAAGTCAAAGTTTTCTTTCCTTTACAATTATAATAGATGGTTCTCTACATAGCTGTTAATGCTGTTAACTGCACTGTGGGACCAGACGGCATAACACCCGTTGTATTTCTATTTGGTGTGACGCCTAAACTTCCGATCGGAAATCTGGATATTGTTACAGCTAGAGAGAAGGACCGCTTTGAAGCTATGGAATGTGCAAGGAAAGAAATGCTGACTATTACTGCCCAGAGAAGAGTAGCTGAGGCACTCAAACGACGCTTGCCGAAGAAGGATCAATTCGAGGGCAAGGAAGGAGACCAAGTTCTTGTCTATAGAGAAGAATCAAAGAAATGGGAAGGTCCTTTTTCTTTGCATTCATACGATGGAAGGAAAACTGTTTACGTATAAATGGTTGACTCCAGAGGCAGGAGAAGAATATCACCTTTCTCTGTAATCTCTTCCAAAATGTATGAGCAGCCAGAAGCCGAGGAGCAGGATAATTCATCTGAAAAGCCGAGTGTGATTAAGGACATAATAGATGAGTTGAAAGAAGTCGAGGAAGAGCAGCAGAAAAATTCTGATGTACAGAATGAACAGCAGAATACATTTCAGAAAATTGCTTTTATGGTACTACCTGCTTTGGATACTTTTATAGCCAAGCAAGAACTCAACTATGAAGTCCATGCAATCATAGTAGAAGATCCTTAAGACGAAAGTTCGATGAAGCTAAGATGAAAGAAGTAACACAACTTCTGGAAAAAGGTACCTACGAAGTCGTTTGTTACGAGGATATTCCTAATGATGCAGTGATTTTAAATTCTCGATTCGTTCTTTCGATCAAGAATCATAGCACAAGAGATGAGGTCTACAAAGCGAGATTTGTCATTCTTGGACATATGGATCCAGAAAATACTCGTGTTGTTAACGAAGCCCCTACTGTACGTGTAGCGTCTATAAGGACTATCTTGGAAATAAGTGGGATGCTAAGTTATCCTATTTGGACAAGAGACGTTTCACAGGCTTTCGTATAATCGAACGAAAATCTTAAGCGAAAGGTTTATATAAGAGTACCGAAAAATCAGTCTGTATTGGAGATGTTAGGATCTAAGGAAGAAGCGATGCTGAAGGCTAAGAAACCGATATATGGTCTTTGCGAATCTCCTGGATACTGTTGGGCTACGTTCCGTGACCACTGCACTGAAGTACTGGGAATTTTGACATCATTCTTAGACCCCTGTCTGTTCTTCAGAACGGACAAACGTCCTGATGGATCTGTATCTTTAATAGGTTTGCAAGGCGTACTTGTGGGCGATACAATTGGAACAGGGTCAGATGAGTTCATGAATATGGAGGAAGATGCTTCAAGAACTTTCGAAACAAAGGAGCGTATTTTCAAGCTTCCTATGCTGTTCACTGGAAATACGGTTGATAAGATCAT
Organism: Bonnemaisonia californica; assembly: GCA_032355485.1. NCBI lineage: Eukaryota > Rhodophyta > Florideophyceae > Bonnemaisoniales > Bonnemaisoniaceae > Bonnemaisonia > Bonnemaisonia californica. The sequence continues at coordinate 11,556 of JAUBNZ010000206.1, forward strand.
GTTGGCGGGATCCGAAAAACGTACTATTTCACAGTCAGCCTATGTTCATAACATCAAGCCTGTGCTATCTGACTTCGACCCAAAGGAATTTGCACATGTTAGGGGGCAGGTGTCCTATGTAACTTCTTCTACAAGACCTGATGTAGCTTACCTTTCTGGACAACTATCGCAATTCGTTGCATCTAAAGCTACCAAGAGGGATGGTAAGATGCTTAACAAGTCAGTCAAGATGTTACAGCATGATGAAGAACTTGGAATATGTTTTCCTAAACTGGATTTATCTACTCTTGTAGAAGCTGGCTACAGTGATGCTAGCTTTTCAGGGAACGTTGACTTATCTTCTCAGCTTGGAATGAATATTCTCATGAAAGATGGAAGCGATAATTCTTCGTTAGTTCACTACGCTTTGAGGAAATGTCGAAGAGTCACTCGTTAAGTTCTAGTTGCTGAGGTGTATGCCTTCGCCGCATGTCTAGACTACGCTTTGACATTTGCATATGATTTGAAAATGATGCTTGGAAGGGAGATACCAGTTAATATGTTTAGGGATTCTAATTGCATATTTGACACTATTACGAAACCCAGTTCTGCGTCTGAGAAGCGCCTACTCATCGATGTTTCATCAATCCGTGACGATTATTCGGCTGGAATCCCATCGAATGTTGCTCACGTTTCATCGCAATTTAATCTTGCTGACCCATTCACAAAGGAAACAAATTCCAGTTTGCTAACGAAGCTAATGAAGACTGGAAAGCTAATCCATCCAATCAATCAATGGATTATGCATATTTAAGCAACTATCTTCGACGCCTACTACTTCGCTTTGATCGGTTCCGGACTTTTAGAGAGAGTTGAATGTGATAGGTTGCTGACTGAGCAAGGGGCAATATGTCAGTTCTATGATTGGATGAAATGTATATCTGCGTTAGTTTTTGTCATTGAGATAATTGTCCACTATTCGGCAAAAAATGGCCGATTCTCTGAGTGGATTATATTCGCTGCTGGGGCAGCGTTTAGGGGGTGCAGTAATGAGTATATAGATAGTAGAGTTGGGTGTTCCGTTTCTGCCGGGGAAATAGGTAGACAGAAAGGACAGGAGTAAAATCTTCTGCCTTCTGTACAAATCACATCCTACAGCAATAGAGAGCAGAGCCACCTGCAGAGTATTGCGCCATTACGACAGTGGGCCCCACTTCAATGGGGGCCAATGTGGGGACTGTATTGACCATTGTGTTCAGTGCGGATATCGCGATATCAGCTATTTGTATGTCTGCACACAGAGTAGTGTATACTGTACAGATATAAAGTGTGTCACAAAACACATGTATGGGCTGTTACGCAACCACATCCTACAGTAAGTATACAAGTTTTATACATATTTAGATACCTTCTGCTGGAATATCACCTGTACACGTGGTGTAAAGCGGTCACCGGCGTAGAAATGGCCTCGAGATACTTGAGTAATCTCGGGAGATCACAGGGCGAGCAAAGGCTCTTGAGGATATAATGCGCTCTCACAGTAAAGCCCAATAAGGGCAAGGACTGAAGCTATCCTTTCATGGTAGCTCTTCGTGCTTGGTCTTTGCTTCGGCTCTCCCTCTTCAGAATCCACTTCGTTATCGCTATTGTATTCCTCTTTCTGAAATGACGGAACGTGACAATGACTCACTCAGCAAGTTGCCCAAGCTCAAGAAGCCCGATGATTACATTCTATGGAAACGTAGGGTTTACGCCTACCTCCGCAGGGGCGACCCGGAGTTAACTTGTTTCCAGACTGAGCCAGCGACCAATTCCGCCGCTGTTCGCAAGAAGTGGTTTGAATTGATGATAAAGGCCAAAAGCACAATCATTCTGTGCCTTGGTGATTCACCGCTTGCCAAGGTTCGCCGTTTGGTAGACGATGACAACGTGTCCGCCAAGTCTTTTTGGCATGAACTTGAGAAGACCTACACTGCTTCTAATTCTCAGGCTATTCTCAACCTCCGCCAAGAGATGGATGATCTTCGATTCGAAGAAGGCAAGAGCTGGGATGAACACGTCAACATATTCACTGAGTTGCTCGGGAAATTGGCGACCTATGACGAAGAGCTCTCAGAGAAGGACAGGGCATCCAAACTTCTTCGTACTCTCCCAGAAACATTTGGAGGTTTTGCAATGATTGCTCAAGTTCAAGACTTGGAGATGGAGAAGCTGATTCAGGGTATGCATGCCGAAATATCACGAATTCAAAAGTATGAAGTCGGTAACGCGACAAAATGATAAGGGAACGAAGGTGGCTCACTTCGGACAAGCCTCTAACCAAAACGACAAGAAATATGGTAGTTCCCGTATAAGGAAGGCTGGTCATCACCATGGACATGTGATTTGCTACTCATGTGGGAAGGCAGGTCATTTCGCCGTTGATTGCTGGTATCGTGCAGATGGAAACAGCAGTCGTGGTGGCCGTAGTGGTCGCGGCGGTGGTCGTGGCTTCCGGGGCAGAGGCGCTTTTCGCGGTCGTAATCGTGGACGTGGTCACCCTCGGCATTTTCAGCAGCCATATAACAACCTGTTCAACCAACAGCAAGCTCTTGGGAAAGGCCGAGGTCAGCAGCATAACGGGCAACTTGGAAACGGAAACTGGAACAGTGCTCCAACACAAAACAACTCTTTTGGTACGCAGCAACAGAACCAATACAACCATCAAGCAAATACACTCCAGCATAGAGACAGTCAAGGTCAACGCGCGCCCGGTATTTATAACGGGAATTCGCAGTACCACGACTTTATGGCACAAATCAAGTTTCGTTCGACGGTTGCAACAGTGGGCGCCGCCAAGTCCAACACCGTTCTCATCGATTCGGGAGGAAATCAACACTTCCTCCATTCTAAGAAATACTTTGTCGACTATCGTACTGTACCCAAAGAAAGCGTTCAGTCTGCTTCTGGTTCATCCTTCTTGGTTTGAATCTGACATGTCTTAATACCCCTCGATGGATGAAGGTATGTTGAAGCCTATCATGCTCCTGAATTTGAGGAAAATATCCTCTCAGTTAGCAAGCTCTCCAAGGATTTTGATATTGTCTTCGGTACTCCGGTGGACGAGGAGAAGAGTTGGTGCTACTTCAAGAACAAAGGAGCCGGTGAATTCATTCTTGAGGAGCCAGAGGAACAGGGCTTATACAAGATGAAGCTGAGTCAGCCCAATCCTCAAAACGCTATGACATCGGCTCGAGAAGCCGATGAGAGTGTTGCTGCGGATTGTTTCGTTTGCACATCACATTTCAGCACAACATCTGATGGATCTTTCAGACCGACTTCTCTGCTGGCCGCAAGCAAGCCTCTGGAATGGCACTACAAGACTGGACATCCAAGTCCAGATAGATACCTACTACTCTCCAAAGCGTTTGAAGATGTTCCTTACTTTCCCAAGAACACACTCAAGAACATGTTGTGGGTGCCTTGCCAACTTGGAAAGGCTTGTAGAGCGCCAGTTTCTCGTACTATGTCCTTTGCTACTCAACCCCTGGAACTCATCCACCTCGACATATCTGGGCCAGTGCAGCCTTCGACTGGGGTTAGTACGTACGCCCTCGCATTTCAAGACGCCTTCTCAGTGAAATCCGATGTTGCCTTTCTGAAGAAGCGACTAGATCTACCTCGCTTCCTGATGAAATTCAAAGCTTGAAGCGAAAACGAAACGGGACACCGTTTACAGAAGTTGAGACTCGATGGTGCGCCGGAGAATCTCTCCAATGTTGTCAACACGTTCTGCGCAGAGAACTGAATATATCTTGAGCCTTCTCCCCCTTATGCGCACCAAATTAATGGGATGGCAGAGCGCCTCAGCCAAGAACTATGGGCACGAACGCGAGTGCTCTTGTTTGCTTCAAAGCTTCCTGACTCACTCTGGGCTGAAACCATGCATCAATGCAATTGGCTACGCAACAGGCTTCCAGCCTCACGCATACAAGGGGTTATTCCAATCCTTATGTGGAAGCCGAACACTCGCATCATCTTTTCCACACCTCCGACTTTTGGCCAGGCATGTTTCGCTTTCCGTTACCGCTCGGACACTATCCCGAACAAGAAGTTCCTGGCACGATCCGTGCATGCCCATTTTGTTGGCATGGAGAGCGACGAAACCTTTTCCGAGTATATGTTCCCGAAACTAAGTCGGTCATCGTTGTAAGGGCACAAGACTTCAAACAGCATTCAAAAGATAAGCTTCCCAGTGTCACTTCGCTCCTCGATGGTCTGGATAGACAAATTGAAGTAGAAGCCCTCAATAATGAGGACGGTTCGGCAGAAGACGTTCTCGTTAAGGCCTTTCAAGCATTTGCAGCCTCTATTCCGTGTGAGGAATTCGAGAACCGCAGAAACAGACGGAACTTATTCAATTCCTTGAAGTTCGGCACAAGACTGCCCAATTCTTTTCGAAAAGCAGTACTAACCCCAGAATGGCGTGAAGCCATAGACCGCGAGTACACATCTCTTAGAGCTCGCAACACTTGGTACCACGTCCAAAATTCGCAGGACATAAGGCCTGTCCCGTACACTTGGGTCTTTAGGCTCAAGCCGTTGGACAGAGAAGGAAATGAATTCCTTCACAAAGCACGTTGTGTTGTGCGTGGTGATCTTCAACAGGCATATAATGACTTCGACCCACACAGCCTATATGCTCCGGTTGCAATCCATGAGGCAATTCGCATTCTCCTCGCATTTGCAGCTGGTGGGCAACACATTATCGAAGGAGGAGACATAAGCAACGCTTATCTGTATGGGTCACTTGATATACCAATATTCATGTTTCAACCGACCGACTCCTCTTGCGTTGAAGAAAGGCCGGGTATGGTATGCCGACTGCTCAAGTCATTCTACGGACTGAAGCAGGAAGGCGAGATCTGGGGTTCTCTCCTATGTAACGCACTCATGGCCTGGGGCTTCTAGATTTCCAACATCGACAAACCGGTATTCATGCTTCAGTCCGGTTCAGAGTTCTTCATAGTCCTCGTTGTCGTCGACGACATGAACTTCGTATCCAATTCAACATCCTTGCTAAATTCCGTCAAGCAACGCATCGCTTCTACCTTTGATGTGAAGCTGTTCGACCAACTCAAGATATTCATCGGATGGGAACTGAACTATTCACCAAATATTTTGCGTGTCACTCAAACCAGATACGCTGGAGACCTTCTTGCACAATGTGGTATGACGCATTTCAACGCAGTGTATGCACCGCTCCCAGCATCCGAAGACCTTACATCCGCGTGCGAAGGCGACCACCTCCTGCAATATGGCCAACATTCAGAGTATAGATCGATCCTCGGCGCTTTGATATACCTCGCAGTGTGCACGAGGCCCGATATTAGCTTTGCAGTTTCGGTTCTTGCGCGCCAAGTTCATCGCCCAACCCTCCGACATCAAGTTCTTCTGAAGAGAGTGTTGCGGTATATCGCCGGAACGACAAACTACGGTCTTCAGTATCCTCGGACTTGTGTATTGCCAGTGTCGTTAGTCGGGCATGTCGACGCGGACTGGGGGGATGCAAGGAGACTCGGAATTCTACAACTGGGTATATAGTGAACATCAACGGAGGCCCTGTCAACTAGAAAATCCATCGCCAAACAGTCATCCCGTTATCTTCTGCAGAATCAGAATATGTCTCACTTTCCTCAGCAGCAAAACAGATAACTTGGATTCGGCGTCTCTTATTTGAAATAGCAACACGCACACCTTTCGACAGCTCTGCATCGATTCCACAGACACAAATGTTCTCTGATAGTACCGCCGCCATTGCCTTGGCAAGTAACGAACAGGTCACAGCCCGGAACAAACATATAGATATCAATGTGCACCATATCAAGGATGCAACGGACACGCATTGCTGGTGCGCGGTATGATAAGAAGTCGTACTTATGATACAAGTCGTACTCCCGCTGATGGGCCGTCCAAGAGCCGACCTGACGTAAGTGCCCCTACGGCGCGGCAGGAAGCGATTTGCTACAGCGTGCGCTCCAGGCTAGGGTAGAGCTCGCGGAGAACGCTCGCCGCCGCGAAGGAAATGTGGCCGGAAGACCCCAGATTGGACAGTACTTGCCCAGGTGCCGACTCCCGCCAATATCTGGGGCGCGGCCAGGCGCACCCCTCGCAGTTTTAATGTTAATTGTAGGTTGTCAGATGTAAGCCTTGGGGCGACCCCTTTTAATGGGCGCTCCCAGCGCCTCGCCGTGGGCGGGGCACAGACTCCTGGAAAAAAAAGATTGCCGTCAAGTGTTGCAGAACCCGCCCCACCGGTATCTCAAACATCACAACAAAAATCGGTAGCACAGTGCCTCATGGCGGAATTCGTTCCAACCCTCACCCGTGACAACTTCAGACACTGGAAGTCATCGATTACAGACACTCTACTAGTCTATGATGTCGAGTACCTAATCGAGCCGAACCCGGAGCCTGTGGTAATGACCACAATAATAAAGGAGTAGAGAGAAATTGTAGCGGGATGCAGGCGCATATTCACTACAAACATCCCGCCCGAGCTAGCAGCATTCTTCCCTCATGACCTATTCTCGAAGCATCCATCTGAAATACTCACAACTATCGAACATACGTTGTTCGAGCGCCACGAATATAATCACGCACAACTCTAGAAAGAGGCCCACCGAACAACTGTAACAAAAGAAACATTGGTATAAGACTAAATTCTCGCGCATCAAAAAATAAGAGCGCGTATGATTCAGCCGACTTTCCAAACAGCGCTAGTGAGTTGAAAAAATCAATTTCGCAATTGAGGGGCTCCGCCTCCTTCCCCGAATGATACTCCTCATCCTCCAGTACAAATCCATGGCCCGCCCCCATCCCTCCTAGCCGTGCAACAAAGGCTACTAAATGTCGAAGAAGAGGACATCAAAAAATCTGGGTATACCCAGACCCATCTTCCACACAACCTTTCAACAGCACAAGCCGCAATAGTGGAGTGTATGCCAGACGTAAGAAAAAAGTAAAAGGAGGATGCCAAGAGTAAGGAGGAAAGGATCGAACTTATCAGTTTCATGATAAAGGAGTCGAAGGAGAAACCCAAGGAAAGGTACACGCGGGGTCGGCAGAGGCGAACGCATGCCAACCTCGCCTAAAATAAGGAAAAAGAAACCATGGCGGATATTCATAAACGTGTCAGCACCGCCAGAAAGGGCTAAAAGTCCGACAGCTCAAAGGCGCCGACACCAGAGTAGGCGATCAACACTGACCGCAAATACTCAATAGACTCTGGGAAGTCACCCATCCCACGTTAACCACACAGCACGACTGACATGCATCCCCTTGGAAAGCCACTAAAAACTGTTACTGCATCATCCATATTGAAATCTGCAACCCGCAAGGGTTCTATACAGATCAGTAGGCACAGTACGCCAGGGATGAAGGCCATTATCAAAACCGAAATCACAGTCAACCTATTCTCTCTGCATGACATATCATGCCAGTTCGGCGCTGTTCTATTCAAACCCAAGTGAGCCTAATCCTTAAAACAGATAAAAAGGCCATATCCGTCGAGGGCACGGGTAAATTCCACGACGGACAATACATGCTCGACAGCCAAATTAAAAATAAACAACTCGTATGGCTACAGCGCGATTATTTCTAAATAATAATAGCGCAACTCAGGCAACGCTACAAAACAAGGGTTGCAGCAAGAGCAATACCACGAAATACAATCGAGCAGCAAACCAGACAACAAACAGCTCATCAAAAATCATCATCCACTGCAGTGAGTCCACCCAACCAAAGCGTTGAAGAACAAGAAAACAGCACAGAGAACGTGCAAACAACGGCCTTGCTACCAGTGCTACCGACATGCATCGCCAGTCCAGTGATCATGCCTATCGAGAATGTTGATAAGAAAGGTGAAGCTCAAAGGCTACATATGAATGGAGTGGAATAATCCACGGAAGAACTGTCAGAACGCACCAGGGAATTCCATGAGTGGCACCTGATATTTAATCATGTCAACCTGCGAACTATGCAAAAAGTGGCCCGACTAAACCTCCTCCCCCTCCCAGCCATCCTAAAGAACCCCTCACCCAAATCTAACTTTCTCGGGGTGTGCACACGGCAAAGCGAGGCCAAAGCAGCACAAAAGTACAGCACGCCACTATGCGGTCGGAATTGCGCTTTCATCTGACGTTTGTGTCCCTATATCCCCAACGTCCAACCATAGTAACAGGTACTTTTTCACCTTGATAGACACGCACTCAAGGTATTTAACAGTCTTCTGCTCTGCATCCCGCCACGACATACCCAAAGTTTTGCGCACCATGATACGACTAGTATAAACGCAGTGCGAAGTCACACCACAGGTGGTCTCATCGGACAAACCGAAAGAGTTCATATCCGTAGAGGTCAATGATATACTCGCCGGAAACGGGATCGAACATCAACGCACCGTACCATATCCATAGTACTTGATTCTTATATTCACTAAAGTGAACATAACTTTTCTGACGCCTTGCAGTTCGGCCAATAATGGCGCTTCGAACCTGACACTTTCCCCCACGCAGTAGATATAGTGAACTTTGGCGCCAGAGGTGTTGGAGGTGGGCACGCCAGGACAAGCAAAAGAACTAGTGGCTCTAACTTCTTCATTTTGAGGGATGCAAAAACCATCAAAAACTCTTATGATCACTAAAATAATCATTTGAAACTGCATTCCAGTGCTGATTGTCAATGTTTACTAATAGCCATTATATGACGAAGCTGTACGTATCCAGTTCGTGGGCCGCTCTTCTTCTTGTTACTCGGCGTCTCTGGGGGCGTGCCTGGCTTGAAGTGCGTGTGTTAGACAACATGCGCGGCTCTACATCCCGAGTACTCTTCCAAAGATCCCAGCATCTTTTTTCTTAGTCCGGGATGCAGACGCAGGCAAAGTTGTACGGCACAAAACTTGCACTTAAAGGTTGAACGATGGGGTGTCTATGTTTGAGGTGCTCGTTGCGTCCCACAGAGGGCGCAAAAGACAGGCGGTCTAGACTGTACTTGTTCGTTCGATCTCCTTGAGAGCCTTAATTTTCTTCCTTCAGAACCGTTAAAGAAGTTGATGATTCTGTTTCGTTTCCGATTGTGAGCAAGACAGCGGAGTCTCTCAAACTCTCCATCACCCACCTTTACAGTTTCTTCTTGCTTTGCGTTGTTATGTAAATTAGACTCAAGTTCAGCTGCGTAACTCAGTAATCCCTGGGCAAAATCAATAGAAAAGTCGGCCAAAGACTGTACAGAGTTAATTGCATGCCTGAAATATTCCAAGCTTCCAAATGTTTCCATTGTATTGAGCTTTGACCGTGTCCCTTAGACTCTCCAAACTATAAAGGAAATAACAAAGAGAGTCTTCAGGGTCTGTGTCACAATATTTTGCTCCCATTGGAGCGATGATGTGGGGGAAGACAGAATAGCCCTGGATTGAGCACTACCATCAACCCCGCCCTTGGTCTTGAAATAGAAGCTTTGGGTACCATGTTTAAAAATCTTTAAAGGGCGGAAGGCATGTTTCCATTTGAGGTAGGAATTGACAGCCCTCCAAAACCCCAGACGTACTTGTAGTATTCCACAACCTCCGGAGAACTGAGGTTGCGGCTAGAGCGTCCTAGTGAACTCTCGGTAGCTGGCCTACGAGAGGGTGGTAGAGCGACTCCTCCGGGGAGGTGAGGTTGAGAGTCGCCTAAGGGGTTTCGGGAGACCAAAGTATCCTTATCTTAGGCCTTAAGGATACTCGTGACGGGGCGGTTGACTGGGTCACGCCAGAGGATGGTATCCCCACCTGGTGGCCGCACAGGTGG
>JAUBNZ010000207.1:0-21289 GCA_032355485.1 Bonnemaisonia californica
CGAAAATTCTCGCCTGCTGCCCACTAGGGACATTGGCGAGATAAGATCAATAAACCACACTCCGTTAACTTTCAGTAAGGGAAAAAAGACGGAAGCCTTCCGGGTGAGACAGAAAAGTCGTCTTCGGCCTGCTGCAAAAATCGTCTTGTGGAGGGCCGAACTGCAGACCTCCCCAATGTTAAGCTGGCGCTCTAACCAACTGAACTACAAGAGGGCTGCAATAGACGTCATAACTTGCACTCATTTTCAATATATTTATGCTGCGGGAAAAATGGAAACATTAGCGATGATGATCATCCAACACCACAGTTGGATTGCGTCTCTTGCATAGTGGAGGCTGGATTTGATTACAGTTGGACCATGATAGACTTTGCGCGATGGCAGATGACCATCATTTCGTGCGATGGCTTCTGTTGGTCAATTGGTTAGAGCGCTAGCCTCATATGGTGGAGGTCTGGAGCTCGACCAACGACAGAAGTATAGCTCTTTATTTTCGTTTTGGAACTTTGAAATTGAGCTTGTAGAAGCTGTGCTAGGAGGCTTACGCTCACTCCGTAGAGTACTGTACGAGTATCTATTGTATCGTATCTGTAGGCATAGAAATAGCTCAATTAGCCTCCCTCCTCCCAGAAAAGGTCCTCCACCCACTAACCATGAAGGTACTTAAGCCTTACGTGGCCGACCGTCTCTCATCAGTACACCCTACTGAGATTGATTCATCACCCAATAAGCTGTGTATTACATCTACCACTTGGAAATCACCTCTCTTTAAATCGTAGACATCAATGAAAAGTTTCATGTTTTGCACAAGAGCATACTTCACTGTACGTTACATAAACGCACATTCTTCGAAAGAAACCATCTCATCAATCATATAAAAGACGCATGTCCAACAGTATCTGCATCCAGCAATATCTTATTGCGTCCCTCAGAACTTTTGAGTCGGAGGAGCTCTCAGAAGGGCCCCCACGGTGAGAGCCCTGCTGACGGAAGCGCTGTTGATTCGTTAGAGTGGCACCCACCCACACGCGTCTGCGCTCGTCCTTGGAAGAGTTGAAAGCAAGTGCTCCCTGTGCTCTAGTGGCTAATTTCTATTCCGACAAAAACAAGAAAAGAACAAGAAAAACAAGATCTATAGTACAATGGTCGTGATAGGCAACGTCGAGAAGTTCTAGAAGGTCGAACAGATAAAAGAAGAGTAGTTTCTAACCTACGTCAGGACACTGAACGTTGCGTTTCTCCTGGCAATATTCCTGTCGTTAGCTGCAAACATACTGTAAGTCCGGCACAATGTGTTGTGAATAGATTGTACTTGTACTGTTTTAAACTTGGTTAATTTTCAATGCTCACATGGCGCACAGCAGCGGCCTTATCCAGGTTGTAGATGGCATAAGGCGCTCCCGCGCTATATACATTCAATTTCGTCCTGAAAGCTCTGAAGAAGCACTCCAGCTTCTCTGACTCGGCGGCGTATGAAAATGTTTTAACATTTTTAATTTCTCGAATAGGGCCGCTGTAACAGTTGTGCTACCAAAGATCGGCTGTGTTAATGGGGGCATTTTTATGAACGTTGGAGTGCATCTTGACGATTTTGGGCGGGCAAAGTGCTCCCGATGGGCCCATATCGGTATAAATCCGAAGTGCACGATGAAGTGGAGGCGTGGGGCCAGCTTCAAATGAATGTGTCATGCAGCGGTGGCCGAGGACACATATCATCAAGAAAAGAAATCCGGCCAGATAAAATTGAGTAGCCCATACATTGGTGTTGACAGATTGGTGCGTACAGTACAGTCAATCATATGTCCTATTATTACTATACAGTCACTTCTTTTAAATAATTTAAAGCTGGCACAAGCTTCCTCACGCTAGTGCAATTTACCACCAGTGTGCGCATTGCGTGCACTAGCGGGGTCGGCCGAGGTGATATGTCGAATAGCTGCAAGCACAAAACTCTCAGCAAATATTTACTATAAATACTAGAACATATATAGTTTAACTATGGCAACGTTGCCACGCTCTCCCGAAGAATCCGCTGTGAGCGCATTGTACCCTTCAGAAGGGCGTCCAACAGTCGCGGTATATGGACATCCGACGTGGACGTACGGCTGCAGTGCATGATGTTCACCTCCACTGGTATGACAGCACCAATGGGAAGACTCAGGGTAGATTATTAAATTATTATATATTATCTATGCTATTAGGGCACCAGGCATGTGGTACCGCAGTGGTCGCTGACTGTAGATAGTTGCAGCAAACCGGACGACAGCCCGCTCTGTAGCCAATATGGAATTAGTCAGCGCTTGGGTCAAAAAGGTGACGCCTAACACCAACTGCACTGAGTAGTCATCCTTGGTCCGCTGAATAAATTCGGACATACGGCCTGCGGCCGACTGTCATCTGGACGAATGATGTGTCCGCTATGAGGCTGAGCTGCGCTACACGACATTCACGTCTACTTCTATCCCAGCACCGATACAAATACCTAGAGTAAAGTATATAGTATATTACGATTATGTAGTATATTAGGATATCAGCCACACTTACACATCACCACAATGTGGTACATGCGATGGAAGACAGCACCGTAGTTCAAGGAGTGGCGCTGATTTTCGGCCGCAGACAGTACCTTGCAGGTAACCATAATTAAGGTCCATGCGATTCTAGGTAACTACAGTACAGTTACGACTTACAAACAGTCCCCTCTCACAGGAATGGTAGAGTTCTCGAGGCCTTCATACTATGGAACGCGTAGTAAGGGCGCATAAAAACATACATTAGCACCATCCTTGGCATATTAGTGCACATAGTACTGTCAATTTCTGCGTAACTGCGGCATACGATAGTATCAATACTAGTGAGACCTTCCGTTACAACTGTAGAACTCATTTAAGTACCGAGATAGACAAGGTGAGAAGATGTGAAATGCTGTTTCAAATGAATTTCTTACTTATTTCTACGGATTCATCTCTACTGTAAACTATTAAAGGACGCGATCGACGCTCAAATTAAGCAAGGTCTTACAGTGCGGGTAACGGTACAGTTGTGCCGCCACAGCAGCTCGGCCAGCTAGGCGCTGTAAATCGTCCAGGGGATTGTCAGATGCCCTACCGCGCTTCTGCTCCCCGTTTAGCTCCTGTACCAGACGGGCCCGCTTGTAGCAAGATATGGATAGATTTTGCAGTAAATTCTCCTCCTGCATCGCAAGGTCCACCTCTCTCTGCTTCATTAGGAGGGTGAATGAGGGGCTGATTTGGCCCGCGGAGATGTGTTCCGTATGGCTCGGACTGGTTGGGGGAAGGCGAGAGGAGGGAGGGATGACATTCACCTCCGCTGCAGAAACAGTTTGGCCCGATGCGTGTGGTTCGGAGCGGTTTGGAGAGATGTAGTCCTCGTCCTCACCGGGGGCCATAGGAGGGGTATGGGGCATGATGAGAAGGGATGGGGGAGAGACGTGATTTAAGGAGCGTAGAATTGAGTGGACGTTTCGGGTTGCGAGGAGGAGGTGAATGTGGGAGGGATGGTGATGGGCCTATGGGCGCTGGTTCCTCTGGGTTCTATTTAGATACATCGGTAGTAGTTACGTACTGTACTTGTAGAAATTACATATTTATGGTAGTCGTCATATCTTACCTTTCTACGAAAAAGTACACATGTACCGTCGTGGGTATCTTACACTGTATTCGATAGTCGTTGAGCAGGCCATACTGGGCAAGTAGAAGCAGATTTATCCATCGATCCGACAAGTTCACAGTAATAGCTCTACTTTTTTTCGTATGCACTCTAGATATGTAGCTTCCCTTCCTGTCGACTTGGAGGCACACCGAGCTTCCTGTAGTATATAAGAAAGTACTGTCCCTAGCATAGAAACATCTATTCAAAATTTGAAGTTGTCAAGTTGTCAGCGAAAGTTCGGAAGCGGCTTCATGAAAGCCTTATATGAGGTGTGAAATGTAAACGGACACTATCTGATTGACTCATCTTAGTTGATGAAACTAAGAGTGTTCTGTAATAATTTAAAATCGAAACCTTTAAACAAACATAATAAACTGAATCAAACACGAACACGCATTTCAAGGTGCCTTCATTTACTTAATTATTAATCTGATGAGACTTTCGACTAATAACGCGCGAATGAGATACCCCCTTTCGGTGAGCTTCAAGAAGGCCAAACCAGGGGAAACGGTGATTGAAGGGCTCACACCCCGGAACACTATGCTTATTCGCAATTCTAATTCCGTGTCCTCTAGATTGTAGGTGGTCATAAAAAGAAGCATTCAAATTGCATGATACTTTGCATTGCTTACAGAAAGGGCGATGACGGTTGCCTATTTTCTTCGTATTTTCAGCCGTTTAGAGCAATCGATTCCCGCAGCTGGCGCTTTATGGGACGGCAATTTCCCTCCTGCGCGAGCTCGGATTGCAGGAGCCTGTCAGGAAGCGGGTATAGGGTTGGAGGGAGCCGTGGTTGAGCGAGCTGGACGGGGTGCATCGCGCACGACTGGCAACTGTGCTGGGCCTGTTAGACGAAACGGCGGAGGCACAGTCGCTGGTATTTGAGTAATGGGAGATTTCGGTTCCTTCACTGCACCATTTCCTGGAGGAGACACTTCCGAACATAACATTAAAATAAAGGATAGCCACAAAGTTGCTTAAAATTGAGTAAAAGCCTTATTTTCCAGTAAGTGTCAATTCATGAACTGGCAGAAATTAGTAAGTGTTTCCTTTTAAGTTTTAAAAGGAAGTGAATTAAAAATTAAGAATAAGTTTTAATTTGTTGAAATTGGGAGCTTTTCGGGGTTAAGTGACGACTGCATTGATAATTTTGCCGGTGCAGTACAACGATCATCAGTTTGTCGCGGAGTTCTCATATACTAGTAAATCAGTACCGATAAATTTATTTTCAATTTGTGGTATAGCACTCCAATGCGTATCACTGCTCCTATGTGCTAGGCAGTATATAACTTTAGACTGCTCCTCTAGCTGTCCCATACGAACATGTTTAGAATTGTTAGTAGTATAACTGCCGTACAATAGAACTCTAATCCGTATCATTGTTCCTAGTAATAGACCTACAAGTAATATATACTAGACCGCAGTATTCTAGACTGCTACTGTAGCTTTTTTCAAAAGTTCTGGGCTACGGATTACTACAAAACCACTTTAGCTTTTGCCATTAGGGCTAGGCTGAAGTAAAATAGACTTCTACTCTAGCTGTTGCTAAACTTTCTTACAGCAATGATCAGCAAGCTTCGAATACCCGAGACGGAGGCAACCCGCACAACTATATCGTTCCTCGCGCATCAGATGAGGATACTTTGGCTATCATGGGCTTCGTTCGGCCATCCAATGTCGAACGTTTCTCACTTCGCCTAATGCTTCCAGAGAGGCTGATGAATTCATAGCGTGACGGACAGTTGTGGGGGACATGAATATGACACCTTCAGGGATTCTGCCGCCGCATTGGAGCTGTACGTGGCCGGAAATTGAATATGAAAAGAGTCTAGACGAGGCAGTTCGAATGCATATCACTCCCTCCAGTGCTAGATAAATAATAGTCACACTTTACCAGCAAGGTGGTCACTCAAGAAGAATGTTAGAGAAGCACGAAGGATATTTCATGTCCGATATTCACATGGGGAGCAAAACGACGAACCGAAGGGAACTGATGAGGTGAAGACTTGAGATTTCCGATTGACATGGAGGGCGTCTGCTTTGGGAGCATAGCTTCTCCATGGCGTATGTTTCCTTGCACTCTTCTGCGACACGCACTACATAATTAGCAACGGCTGAAGTGCATCTCCGGACAATGAGAACTGTGGAGAGCCGGAATGGACTCCAAGAGAAATACACTGACCTCAAATCAAAACTAAGGAGGGTCTTTGACAAAGTACTCTGCAAATTGCTCCGAAGGAGTGATAAGGATACCCTTTAAATCAACGGGAAGATCAATTTCCTGCAGGGTTGGGCAGGGACCGGAAAGACGTATACTCTGAATCTGCTCCGTGATGTAGCGGAATTAAAAGCCATGATGGTACAGATCACAGATACCACGGGTATTGCAGCTTCTCTGTATGGCGGTGGAAGAACGTTGCACAGTCTCCTAAGGTTGGGCATCGATGACTCGGAGAGCAACGGCACATCTAGAACTTCAATGTACGGGCCACATTCACTGCGAGCAGAACTTCTCCGGAAGGTTTCTCCCCTGATTGTAGATGAGTCCTCAATGATGCAACGGAGGCTTTTCGAACACGTCGATTCCGTCGTGAAAGATATCCGATGCACTGAACGCACTCATCGAATGCAGTTTGGTGGCTTAACCGTGGTGTTTGCAGGTTACTATCTGCAACTTCTGCCAGTAGTTTCTTCCAGAAGGTACGTGGAGATTGAGGAAGTCAGTAGTAGGTACATAAACGTGTCTCTATTGGATGAGCTTCATTGGGCATCAAGCCTCTGGCGCCATGTAAAAGTTCTACACATGACGCGACAGATTCGACAGAGTAGCGATCCAGAGTTTCGGGAAGTTGTACTACAAATTGCAAAGGGAACGTTCAACCAGAACAGCCCCCTACCCTTCATTTCCGCTGGTTCTCGAAATGAAGCGTTCAGGTTCGCTTGGGAATGGCGGAGGAGCGAAAATACACGGGATGTTCGACTAGACCGGCTAATTTTGTGCCCAAAAAACCAGTTGGTAGATGAGCACAACAAGCAGGCATTGGAAGCCTTTCCTGGGAGGAAGTTGGAACTCTACTCATGCACGGAGATCCAAAGACTCTCCTCCTCTAGCAACTGCCATCAGAACCCTGTGGATGGGTATATCGTCCCTGAAATGACTTACAACTTCTTTCCAACAGTGGTTCCAGCTCATAAGTTGGGCTTCAAGAATCTCTCAACGCTGATGGTGCTCAGAAACGTACTTCACCCGAAAATTGTCAACCGGATGATATTTGAGGTCAAAAGATACATACGAAGGATGTTTTACGTTTCTCCGCTCGAATCAGATGGCCAAGAGGTGGAAAGGTTTGCCTTGCTTCGCATCACATTTCAGTTGAACTTCCATGGGTGAAGGTCACGCAAAAACAGTTCCCGGTGGGGGTAGCGTTCACTGGGACGCTGCGAAAGTGACAGGGGCAGACTTTGACAAAGGTGGTGGTCGACCTGCGGTGCAACTTTTTTTCGCCAGGTTAACTGTACGTGGCTCTTTCTAGG
The DNA here is from genome assembly GCA_032355485.1 of Bonnemaisonia californica. NCBI lineage: Eukaryota > Rhodophyta > Florideophyceae > Bonnemaisoniales > Bonnemaisoniaceae > Bonnemaisonia > Bonnemaisonia californica. The sequence goes on from JAUBNZ010000207.1 coordinate 7,207, forward strand.
GTGAGAAGGTGGGAGAATGTGCTTCTCTTGCACAAGCGAGAAGAAACACTGGGCAGTGCGTCCAGGACCCACTCGACGCCTGCGAAGGTTCTAAACGCGGTACTGAGAGAGGCTGCTGAATTCGCCGAACAGTAGTTTTTTATAACTTTAACCTCTTTGCTAGATGTTACATGCATGATATTTCGATTTTTCAATGTCTCTGATCTGTTCAATGTATTTCATTTATGTTTTATGTTTTAGTGGATGGTTTCACGTTGTCATTTGAATGTTATCCTTTGCTACTCGGTAGTATTATTCCAGAAAAGAGCTGCAAAGGGTTGTAATCGTTCTTCCAGTCGACATAGATGTAGGAAAAAGTTTCCTACCTGATTGTATGGAGGTTTTCTCATTAATTGGGAAACCCACATTCTATAATTCCAGAATCTGTATCGTTGCTCTCAGAGCCACTCTACAAAGGGAAAGTAAGCTCCAAAAGTTGGCGCACACCGTTAGCCTGATCTACAAACGTTTTTAAGTCTCGAAGAATTAGCTGGGATGTACCGCTGCCTACTCAACCCTCAGAGACTGGTCGCCCAAAGGACGCTGTAATTCCAACATTCCTAACTCCATAACATGCCAACGTACGGGGTCGAAAGCCGCCAGCCGCTCTCTTTAAGCAAGAAATTGACAGGGGTAGCGCACCTGCAGCTGCTCCGACAGGCTGAGAGCACTTTGCACGCGTTGGACTGCACTCGTTTATGCAACCGGCACACATGCACTCGCGTGGACCTGCAGGTATTCAAGCACGTAGCGCCGCTGTAATCGGATATACGCAGCGAGAGTCAGCCATGCTGGCTGGGGGAGGACGAGGTGCGGATGTAAGAGCTGGAGCAGGGGTGCAAAGGTGGGAATTCTGTGAATTAGTTCGGGGTTTGAGGTCATTTTAGGCTGTGGGCGCCACGGAGTGTGGGGAAGTGGGGCCCGATGTCATGCTGAATTTTATGACAGCTGTTTGGCGTGGAGAGGGGTTTTTTAATCAGCCGCATGCCTGTTACGTCGCGCGGAGTATGGTTGCGCAGTGTGCTGTGGCCACAACTGCGGTGCGGGGAGTATTTTGGCAGTGCTTATGGTGTGCTATCTGTAAAACTCGTGAGGAAGTTGAAGTTGCGTGCGCCCGGCCGGTTGCTTCCGTTGCAACCAGCCACATTTCCCGCAGACTAAATGATTGTAGCTAGCGTAGTTGCAAAGAAATACACTGAGGTGTGGATGTCAGCGGCGGCGCATGGAGGCTGTGCAAGCCCTTTCCAGCGGATATGCACGTCAGTATCGCTCAATGGTATGCCACGCAACGGGGGAGGCGGACTGATGAATTTATTGCAATGTTTGATCCGGCATGTCACCTGTCCGACACGCATGACCCATAAGTCGCACAGGGATCACCACTGCACCCCAAGCACTGCCCCATACACATCACAGGGTTATGTGTGCAGAGCGGTGTTTGCCAGCATCGCACTAGGGTATGATATGCAACCAGAGGGTGAGCTGTTGAGATTTCTGCCGAGTTTTATCAGGCATGTCACCTGACGGACGCATGTGTGCCACATGTGGCGCGTTGACGTGCAAGGCCGGTTATTGGACGGGAGGCGTTTTGGTGCACGGGAGGGTATGATGGAGTCACAATACCTTTTGGTTTGAAAATATCATATTAAACTGAATCATTTCGTTGTACTGTATTGCTGTTTCATCAGTCGTGGCATGTGATTATTGCTGTGGATGCACAGCGGTTGGCTACAAATAGGGCGACGGCCGGTGCAGCGGAATGCAGGTAGATTACGAACGAGAGAGGAACCCGAGCATTGCGGGATGAACACCATGTTGGCGAGCTTCATTCTGATAGGCGCAATAGCGGACCAAATAGGAGTGCGCCGTGGCGGTGCAGCGCATTTTATCGTCATCGGGAATGGCAAAATACGGACGCGTTCCTACAAAACATGTTGCAGAATTTGCCGCAAAGGCAATAAGTTTCTGTGCAAACATCGCTGGACAGGACCACACGTGTAACAGGCCCAACGGTACAGAGGGTTGTGGGCCGAAAGGCACGCAATGCAGAAGTTCTGACCGCTTTGCGTGCCAGGGATGTCCATGATCACAGATGGGCTGTCGCGTAGTGCCTACGGGGAATAAAGGAAAGGGTATTCAGTATTGTGGTGCGGTTCAGAACGTTGACCGACAATGTTGACCCACGGTGTTCACCAAGTCATGGTGAACTCGTCGCTAGCGAAATTGCGTTCTGCGCCGGTTATTGGCTATTGCCACGGACCTGACTATGTGCGCGCTTACAATATGTTTCAATCAATTGAAACATATAATTGGAGCAGTACCTTTCCTGTCAGTAATTGCTTCTGCCCCTCCCCATAACATATGAAGCCTTTTTCCATCCCGAAACCGAGTGCGGCGCATACATCAGCCGCCAACCATCTCGTGAAAAATGATCCCGCTTTCAACGCACGCTTTGCTTTGTTTGTTAACTTTCCCCTTCTATGCTTCCACAAGAGCATAGTAGCAGTGGCTATTGTGAAGGAGCGATTGTAAGGGGCTGCTGAGGGGATAGTGGAACATTTTTGAACGTGCGCTGTATGCTCCCTGCAGTTTGCAGTATACAGCAACAATTGGTTCAAATAAATTCCCAAAAATAATCCAAAAATATAGGTTTCGGTCCACGGGTCATTTGGCGAAGCAGAAACTCTCTCATACTGCACAGAATCGTACCCATGTATCCCAATCAGGCGAAGCAATCATAAGGTAAGGGTAGCCGGGGAGGCTGCGCATGTCCGGTCCGACGGGGATGGCGATGCTGGGGTGCGTGGGGCCAGTCTTGTGGAGGGCGATCTTTTCCACTAGCGGCGGGGGTGGCGAGGGAGGGCGATGGAGGAGAGGGATTGAAGGCCGATGCCGGGCGCCGGGGCATCGTCAGGGGCGGAGGTGTCCGTGAGAAGGGCCCCCGCGGCGAGCGGAAAGGCGGACTTGGTCCGGCGCGTGAGCGGCATGGGACTTTCCGGGGTGCCTGAGGCAGCCGGGGACTGTGCGTCTCTAGGGTCATGCTGGCATCCGAAGGATGGGTGGGCATTCTGCGGGTGTCGGTTGAGCGGGCGACGGATAGGTGGAGGGTTGCGGAGACATGCCGTAACCTGAGGAGTTGTTGTAGTGCCTCTACACAGTTCTGTGTGATGAATCTGATGTGATGTGGGCGGTTTGACCAACTGTTCATATAATGGTGTATCATACACAACAACTTTTCCGTATGGTCTCTCATGTTCTTATTTCCGAGGCCTCCATTACATTGCGTTGGCTGACCTGGAAGTTTTGAAATCTGTCGTGGAATGCCGTTCGCAACCAAACTATTGACTGTATTGATAGGAATCGACTCATCCATCTATATGAGAAGTGTATTTTTAACACAAGGCCCCATAAATTCGGTTCGTATTGTAACAGTACTGGAAGTAAATCTAGTAATTCAAGAGCAGTGCCATTTTCTGAAAAGGCCCCATACATTCTGTTCGTACTGTAACAATTCTGGAAGTTAAAGTAATACTGCATGAGCAATCTCGTCTAGAATAATTCATTATTAGAGAGATTGGAGAGAGTTCTCTACTGCAGATGAAGTAAAATTTAAATGTACATTGTAGTGACTTCCTTCGCCAATCATAGTTTAACCTTCCTTCAAGGGATCCTTAAGTATGATTTCTGACGGAGATGGGAGATCGAATTGTTGGAGCTTATGGAGAGTGTGAGGCTGCTGATCGGATCCAATATAGCCGTGTACCCTTCGAACGGTACCATTCCACCATCGTTCGTTGCTGGATAACTTCACCATTTTTGAAAAAAATAGTTTTCCCGTCCGTTTACCACGACGGATAAACTATGAGGTATTGTGAGGAGACGTCCAAATTCTGGAAAACTACTGTACTGTACTTTCTGTACATGTTTTCCATGGCAAGGTCTGCAAATTTTCGTTGCGTGTTCATTGGAGAATGGGACGATATTGTGACCAAATTAAGAATGCGAGGCCGATCTCGCGTTTCCCAGAATTACGACTTGTCCGGAAAAGCCCTCATTAGGGGAAGGAAGGTACACCTGCAGTAGAAAGCAGCTTGCGATTGGCAGCTTTACTGCGGCCAGCCACCAATGTGAGTGCGAGCTCTTGTACGCCACTACAGGCTGAGGGCCATTCGTTACTGGAGGGAAATCCACAGCAACATCGGGTAAAAGCGATTCCCCATTGGGGAATTGCTGTCACCGATAAAAGACAGCTAAAAGTACCCCACAGCGCCAACCACAATACTGAACATACCCAGAAAAATAAATCACAACTTTCTGTACTGAAGAATTCGTGGTGGGCCACTTCCCTGCACGTCTGTTAACGGCCCAGATTTCAACAACACAAAATATTATTTGTACTAATTCCCGATTAAATCCAACCTTGCATTAATCGTATAAGTTGCATTCCAGTAAACAATTTTATCATATTATTAAAACAGTTCAAACTTTTAACTTCATCGGATGTCTTGAACTTCTGTCCTGAGAAAATGTTTCTAGCCAGAGATGCAGTAGGAGAACTTCTATTGAGATCGAATTTTTCTTCCGATGAGTCCATAAATCTGCAGTTCACATTCCCCAAGGGGCGGTCCAAGAATTTAGAAAGTCCGTAGAAAATGCAACTTGCCGCCCCTCTTCTGCCAAGTCCCTTATTAACATAGCCAATAAACAAAAACCATCTCATACCAGCGTCGGGACACATCCCGAATGAAAATCATCCGAACATAACTTCAGTTCACTCTCTCTTCTACACATCCCTTTTTCAGCATGAGACTCTCATGACATGTTGAAAATACGGTACTAATATCTCCATGAGCGCACCGTACGTTGTTTTTCCAGCATGGCATATTGCCTGGCGATATCAGATCCCTGATCTGTTGATTGCTCACTGCAGATGGTTAGCCTGGGTTCTGGTTTTGGTATCTATTTATCCTACAATTTAATAATTCAACATTTTTCTTCTTCAGCGTCGTATACTTCAAACAAGCCCCGAATAGTTAAATCCACAACACTAGCGGTTAACTTGCAACAATAATCTTAATCACAATTAGTGTCAGAGAGCCGACTCAGATGAATCTCACACAACAATGAAGTACCTCTTTCCTTGTGTAATCAACATTGGAGTAATGGATATTTGTGGAAATGATTGGGAAACATAACTCGGAAAAAAGACTGGCAGAAGTCCGGAGAGTAGTCGTGTGGCATCTGGTGTCGGATTCTGTCAGAGTCAGATTGTAAAATCCTCTGATAGAGAGGAAAATACTGGGTGATATGATATGGAAGATTGGGATTGACTGCCATCAAGACACCTCACATGGCTCGAGGCCCATAGATGTTTGGAAATTACAGAACCAATGTATAGTATTCTACGTTATGATGAGTACGAAAGCGCATGGGACGGGGCATGGTATCTTGTGGTCATTTCGCTGCACCTCTGTGCCGATCAAATGTTTCCTTTAGGCCAAGTTGCACTCCAGGCGTGATTCTAATATGATAAAAATAAAATGCAAATGGAAACGTCTCAAGATGCTAAGAAATGTATATTTTCGGGTGAGTGCCATGTATAATATTCCGGCGGGTTTGGATCTAATCGGGTACGGAAACATCTGCAGAAACGGCTCCCGAGCCGCCTGACCACGTATTCACGGAGTTGAACCCATCCGCAGCCGGTCTGCGCATCTCTGCAAACATTGGCAGACTTACGGCGAGGTGCATTTTCTACGCCGCGCTGTGGGCAAAACTGTGCAACTGGGCCAGAAGCGGATGGCCCAGGCTGTGCGGGAATACCCGATGGCCCCTCCCAGTTGAGTATACTAGATGGCACAAACCTACCGCCTATACTGGACGGCCCAGCTCGATTGTTGATGGTACATGATCCATCCAGTTTTCGGGTAGCAGATGTCCCCATCGCAGTAGTAACAGGGGCCGATGCGGTTGCAGGTTCCAACAGCGGATAAACGGACCGATGTGGAAACTCCAGGTGGCGACAGCTGTTTGCTTGCACTAGAAGTGGCAACAGGTGTGATAGTGGCAGGTCTTAGAGCGGTTGCAATGTTAACAGCGGATGAACATGGCGGTGTGGAAGTAGCAAGTCGCGACGTGGCCCGGGTGGAATCTTCAACGGCAACTGGTACGTTAGAAGCGACGGGGATCAAAGGTGCCGTATTGCTCCCAGCGATGGGTACGGCTGCTTTTTCAGAAGAGAAAAGCGAAGTAGCTGGCTTGGTGGGACCAGCTCCAAGGGTAGTGGCGCCAGATTTCGAAGGAAGCGACGTAGCTGCCCTGATTGGGCCAGCTGCAAGTGTAGTGATGCCAGATTTCGAACGAAGCAGAGTAGCTCCTTTAGTTGGGCCAGCTGCAACGGTTGAAGTAGCAGATTTCGAAGGAAGCGGAGTAGCTTCCGTGTTGGGCCAACCAGTGCAGGGGTGACAGGCGAAGAAATGGTTGGGGTGTGAACGGTGTGCTTGAGAGACTGGATGGGTTGATAAGTTCCGTGTTTGGGAGGGAGGTAGTTAAACGCACCCAGGGTGTCGATATGTGACGGTTAGATGTAACACGCAGTGTAGATGTGACCGTCGCCGTTTCCGATTGCTGCATAGAGGAATATGTAAAAATGTGGGTGAATGAACAAGCAGCCAGGAGTTGGAATGTAATCTGATTCGATTACGGCCCTGCTGGATTCGCGGAGAAATTCATATCCTTATCTTACAGCAACTGAAAAGGAAAAAGTGAAAAGTGTTTGAAATTCGTGTTGTTAGATTGATTGTGATAATCGATTATTAAAAATTGTTAGGATTCTCCTGAATTGTGGCATATGCACACTTACTTTATGAGTCTATTATACTACCAAAAACCTCATAGACATGTACGGAAGATTTCGTCACTGTCGAGAGTATGTCTCGGATGTGTGAGGATTCTCCTCAAATGCGATATATGTCACAATTCAGGAGTGCATCATCATATGTCACAGTTTAGGAGAATCCTCATATATCTGAAACTTACACTCAATAATGATGAAGTCCTCGGTACATGTCTAAGAATGATTTGGTAGTATAATGGGAAACGCTGCTTTTCTATACAAAACCTCTTGCCTTCTGCACTACACTCTCGAATACCATTCCATACTAGAGAATCTCCTTCTCCTGAAAACAATAATAATCAGGTAGAAAATGAAGTAATTTCTTTTTATTTGTCCGAGGAACTGTAGAAGTACTCTCGTGAAAACCCAAAGTTGCACGTAGTAGTAACCTATCGACACGGAGATTCCAGTGAGATTCCAAATTGGAAATACAAAATTGTTTGGGTTTCAGGTGGCTCTCAGCATATAATGGAATACTGGAAGGCCACTTTCCGTTAACAAAAGTAACATTCAAGTACAAAATAATGTATTATTTATGGTTCTCCGAGAAACAGTGCCACGACCCCCGTAATGGCCTAGATTTATTCATAGTAGTCCTCGTTCTACAAAATGATTACAATTGTTTATCTACTTGCAGAACTGTAAGGAGATTCGGGAAATTCCTAGCGAAGATTACAGTACTCCATGGCCTCTTGGATCCAACAAAAGTAACGTTTACCTAGACAATAATGCATTTTCTTTTACACAGAGAAACGTTTTGTATTACTGCGGAATTAATCTCGTAATTAATCAAATTTTTACATAGTAGTTACTCAGAAATAGAAAGATTTGCATTGGGAAATCCAGTTTTACTACAGCAATGTAAGGATATTCAGAACGCTTTTAGCGTAGAATATAATATAGTTTCAATACGCCTAATCGGCTCTGAGAAACATACTAATTTTCCTGTACCTGCCACCAAAAGTGTAGTTATTTTCAGTGGCATTTCTTCACGGATTGTCTCTCAGAACACTCCCCCTCGTTGATTTAGAGCCATTTCGTCTCCAGTTATCAGAGTTCGTAGTTGCCGTTTTAACTACCGCTGAGAATGTGGAGCACCAGAAATCATGACTAGTACCCTTCCATCGACACTCAACCTGCAACTGCTCTAACAATCAACCACCAACGGATCCAACACTAAACCACCAACTGATCCAACACTCAAACAACAACTGCACCAAAACACGGACGTTTACTTAGATGTAATAGCATATTTGCAGTTAACTCTCCATTTAGTTGCGTGCGCGTTTCCGAAATAAATTCTTGCTTCAAGCATCCTCGAAAAGCAGCAATATTCGACAGTTTTGATTTCATCACTAGAGGTGCCGCTTTGATGAAAATTCGTGTAAGTCGGTCACCTCTATATAATCAATCAGCCTATACACAAAGGTGGCACCTGCGCCCGTGGTCTTATTTTATTGCTTTATTTCCCAGTAGAACGTACACAGTTTGTGTCATTCACGGCGGAAGCAATGCTGGTCTAGCAGCTCTGCTCAACGATCTACAGCGGTGCCACGATACATATAAATCTAAGCGGACAAAAGCAGTGATTTACAACGGTTTCGATCGAATCACTGAAGGTGTTGCATTTATGAGCAAATATTTTAATTGTAAACCTCCATATAATCAAGCACCCAATAAATAAAGTGGAATACGCTCTGTGGTCGTATGCATACTGTTTTTCCACACTAAAACTGGAAAAAGCAAGAACAATTTACGACGGTTCTGTTTGAATCACTGGAGGTATGGCATTTATAATCGAATAGTTTAATTGAAAAACTTTGTATAATAAATCAACCTATGCATAAAGTGGAATACGCCCTGTGGTCTTATGTTTACTAGTTGTTCCATGTAAGAATTGGAAAAAGCAAGAAAAGGCCACGATAAAACAAAAGTAGTGCGAGGAGAACCACGGCCTGGAATCGGATGTGCAAGGCCAAACAGGGGGCGCAAGGCCAAACAGTGGAGGACTAAGGCCAAAAAATGGGGGCGATAGGTATAATAGTGGGGGTGCTGAACCAAAAAGGGGATGTTTTAGAACAAAACTTGGAGGGCGCATGGATCGGATAGGGGTCGCACTACCCAGGGGTAGTGGACCACGACAAGACACTGGAGAGGCCCGTCGAAACTAAGGAGGACCGCGGGCAAACGCTGGAGAAGCACGCCCGAACGCCGGGGGAGTATGGTGAAACAGTGGAGGTACACATCCTAACACAGGAGAGGCACGCCCTAACACCGGAGGTGCACGTCCCAACACCGGATGACCAGGTCCCACACTGGAGGACCACGCCCTGACGCTGGAGGCGCACGCGAAAACACTGGAAGCCGGGTTCCAGTACTGACGATCCCAACCAAATGAAGGTCCGAAAACGCACGTGGGGAGAACATTCGAAGCGCCGTGTCTACAGCGATAACATCCTACTAAACTGTTCGTTCCTCTTCAAACAATGGTTACTACGCACATCGACAAACATCAAAGATATTCGATTGGAGTTCCTTGAGAAGTAGCAGTCCACTCGAATTGGGGAGCAACGTGAACTGCAAAGCTCTGCATTGGATGAAGACGAGTTGTTCAGCCCTGGACGCCTGTACCTGCCAGATGACCATAACGATTCTCCGAATTATTGGAGAACGAAGCTGCAGGACGCCCAGGCACGTTTTTCCAGGCGGCACTTACCCTCTCTTTTCATCCCCATAAAAATGAACTCGTGGAGGGAAGAATTTGGCAGACTGGGATTAGATATCGACAAACGTTCCACGTTCCGTCCAGTATGCAGCAAGCCTCGAGTTCCCGACCGCCCAGACTTGGTAGCCCGACTGCATAACCAATTCGCCAACACTTTCATAAAGGATACACAGGAAAATGCAGAAGAATATTTCGGAAAAAATTGTGTGGCCTTCGCATCAAAGCTGGAGTTCCAAACACGCAACACCCCCGCCACCACAATCCTCTTCTTCCTTGAAGGAGGAGTTATCCAGGACGTTGAATTCATCGATCAGATCATCTCCGCAGAGCTTCCGACAGAAAATGAGGATCCTGAGCGGCGAGCACTACTCAAGAGGTATAAAATGCACCGTCACTCGCCGTACTGTCATGGAAGGACCTCAGATGGAAGGTGCGGAATTGGGTACGAGGATCTCGAATTAACGCATAATACGACCATTGATGAGACTTCCAACCGCGAGATATACTGAAGGAGAAAGGCCGAAGACCTCAAATTGGTTCCCTATAATGCTTCGTTGACCAAGAAGCACCGCTTTCATATTAACTTGGAGCGAACGCAGGGAGGAGGAGCAGTTGCATACCTCGTGAAGCATGCATTCAAGGCTCCAACTTCTCAAGAGATAGAGGTCGCAGCGGTACTTGAGCCCGGGGGCACAAGTCGAAATGCAGCAAGAGACAACATCCGCAAATACATTCCTTTTCATAGGCGTGCTCGAGTGAAAGGTGCAGTTGAAGCGGCCTGGTGTATGTTAGAGCTCAGGCACGTCAATATATCCCTGAATGTAACTGCTTGTACTGGGCACTTGGAGAAACAGCGAAGTCTCAATATTGGTGGCACTTCTGGGATTTCTCAGCTTAAAGACACCTATCCGCTGCGATACTTCAAGAGGCCATGGAAATACCATGACATGAAGTTCCTGGATTCCATAGAGAAGTTCCGCTTCTACAAGACTTTTCAATCACGATTAAGCTCCAACCCAGCTTACATTTCTCGAGACGTGGGAACGCCACGCAGCTATGTTGCCCCTCGTGGAGCTCATGAATATACTTTAGCCCGCATTCGTTTCGATTCTCTGTCCAGAATATAGCTGTTTTCGCTACACCTGGTTCTTCTAGAAAGGCCAATTAAATCCTACCGTCACGCAAAGAGATGGGAAGGGCAGGAGTTCAACAATTTCAGCGATGCAGCAGCGGAATGGGGCTCTACGAGGGTATAGCACGAGGGATAGCAACAAATAAGAGAGAAGTCTTGAGGAAGCTGTTCGAATGCATGCCACACCTTCCAGTTTTAGATCCATGATTGTGACGCTGTACCAACAAGGTGGAAACCGCACCAGAATGTTCCAGAAAAACGAAGCATATCTCAGGGCAGACATTCGCAACCGAAGCACGCAGGACAACCTTAGGAAGTTCATGGGAAGATTCACTGAAATATCCTATCGACAAGGAAGCCGTCTGTTACGAGAGCATCGCTTCTTCCTCGCATACGTTTCCGTGAATACTTCTACCAATCAATCCACGGAATTGGCAAGGGCTCGCACGTGTCTCCGCAAAAATGACCACTTTGGTGAGTCAGGAATATTTGCAACAGAAGTATACTCAGATCAGCTCACAGCAGAAAAAATGTCTTCGATGGAGTACTTAACTCATTGCGTCATAGACGTGAGGAAAACAACCCCAACACGAACGGATAGGTCTACTTCCTGCAGGGAAGAGCAGGTACAGGAAAGACGTACACTCTGAGTATACTTCGTGGCGTAGCAGATTCAAAGGGGATAGTAGTAGATATCACTGCAACAACGGGCATTGCGGCGGCAATTTATTTAGGTGGCAGAACTCTACAAAGTCTTCTCGGGTTGGGCATCGATGGCAGCGAAAGTAACGAATCTTCCAGGGCTTCAAAGTGTGGGCCACGCTCACAGCGTGCAGAATTGATCAGAAACGTATCAATCTTGGTTGTAGATGAAGCATCAATGAAGCAGAGAAGGCATTTCGAGCATGTGGACACAATCCTCAAAGATTTAAGATCCATTGGGGCTGAGGATGGATCAAGGTTCGGAAGATAAACTGTTGTGCTAGTAAGAGATTACCTCCATCTCCTGCCAGTGGTTCCTTCCAGAAGGTACGTGGAAGGTGAAAACGGGAATGGAAGGTATATAAACGTTTCTGTACTAGACGAGCTACCTTGGGAATCCAGTGTTTGGACTCAATTCAAAGTTCTACGAATGACAAGACTGGTCCTCCAGAGCAATGACCCCCATTTCAAGGATCTTCTGCTTGCGCTTGCAAAGGGACCATTCAGTAACAACAGGTGTCTTCCGTTGAAATCAACCGGTTCCAAGTCTGAAATATATGTAACTGGCGAACAAGCGGGGATAAAAGAGATGTTATACTGGACAGAGAAATCCTTTATCCAACAAACCAGTTGGTATACGAGCACAATGAAAGAGTATTGGGGGTATTTCCAGGGACTAAATTGGAACTGTATTCCTGTAGAAAGGTACAGAAACTTTACTCTACTCAAGACAGACAGCAGGGCCCAGTGAGAGATTATGCTGTTCCCGAGATGACCTACAACTTCTGTCCCACCAGTATGCCGCCTCACAAGTTGGAATTCGATATCGGTGCCCCTGTCATGGTCATTAGAAACGTCCTTCACCCCAAGATTGTCAATGGAATGACCTTTGTTGTTAAGCATAACACTTGAAGGATGCTATACTTGGCTTTGTTGGATTCAGACGGGAACGAAGGGGAAACGGTTGCCTTGCACCGTATCAACTTCCAGTTCAACTTCCATGGTGTCAAACTAACGCGGAAATAGTTTCCAGAGGGACCAGGAACGGTTCGAAATGGGTAAGGGCGGACACTGAGGAAAGTGGTCGTCGCCTTGCGGTCGAACGTCTTCTCAAACGGACAAATATACGTTTCTCTGCCTCGAGTGAGAAAGTCGGAGGATGTTCCTCTGCTCCACAAGGATGCGGAATCTCTGCGAGGTGCTTGCAGGATCCCCCCAATGCCTGTGAGGGTCGAGAACCATGGGCTGAGGGAAGCTGTTGATTTCCCAGGGCACTACTAGCAGCAGTAGTAGTTCCACTATGTTTGGTCTGCATTTTCAACTCTGTGTGTTTGCATGGCTTGGTCATATGGTTCGGGCTCGGGGGCACAATGCCCCCGAGCGTGCCTTGTTCTCTACATAATAACGATTGTACTACGTACCTGTCCACCTGAACACGTATATTTCAAATACCTATTAATATAGTAATTTTCTAGACCAATACATTAGTCAGCAAGCTGCTGCTTCAGCAGCAGCAAAGCTAACAATGTATTGGCTGCTTGCATTAGTTTAACCACCGTGACTACTAATTCTAAATCATTTTTTACTGCACCAATTTCTAGCTTAGTTTGGAGATAAAATTGTTAAAATACTTACAGGTGTTTTATCATAAGCTACGGTGCGCCCCAACCCCCGGGCCACTCGGCATCTCTATAGTAACCGGGGTAACCGGGGTAACCAGCGTTACTGTTGAATATCCGATGGATATCCGTGGTTACCATGTTCGCCATGAATTGTTTTGGATAGAATGCGAGGGTGTGGGTGGCTCCAAGTATAGGAAAAATGGACCAATGAGAATGCACCAAGTGAACCAATGAGAGTTCCCTATCGGACATTTTTCTCATCTGGATATCCAATGGCAAAATGCCATTTGGAACTATCAGATCTTGACATTTTGGCACACATTACAGCACAATGCTATGTAATTCACTGTAAGCCAGATTTTGAAACATTTTTGCAATTGCAGGTGGTTGCATACGTGTTCATTACTGTAAATCGATTTGTAGGTTTCTATGGTGGCATGAATCCCAACATATACACGTGGCCGCTACTGTAAGCCGATTTGACAACTTTGAACCGGAGGGACCGTGCCACTCTGGCTATGGTGCAACCACTGTAACCCGTTTTTGAAACTTCAAAGGACGGGGGGCCTGTCCCTTTGCACACGTGTGTATCACTCTACTTTTCTTCTTCGAAGGCCAGATGCTTTTCCCCTTCCTGTACGTACCAACTACCGTAAACAGGTTTTGGGAATTCCAGCAGAAGGCCAAAGGATCCTGTATGCCTGTTGAGGCGTGTTCGACCGACTGCTGCAAGAATTCACGAAGCGGAGCACCCTCCGAGTGATGCCATGAGGCTTTTGCCAGGCACTTCCAGTGAAACGCCACCACCACATATTAGGGGCTCTCCAAAAAGGGGCGAAAAATGAATTAACAAAGCTCTCCAAACGTTCACCCCTTTGTGGGGATAGCGGCGTTTGGACCCCAATTCCCCAGCTCTCACTCCAACTGCAGGAAGCTTATGAGGAGGCATACCGAGATATCAGATGGGC